>RJWH01001937.1:0-290003 GCA_004363575.1 Solenodon paradoxus
GATCCCTACGTCATTCACAGGATTACAAGGATAGGTCAATTCAAAAAGAAAGACAACTTCAAAAAGCAATACAGCAAATACTTTAAGCGCCAATACATCAAAGCAGTTACAACATATGTTTTGAGAGATAAGACCTTTAGGGCGTTCAGGTTCAGAGAGCACTGAAAAACAGTTCTTTGGCAACCAGCTGTCCCTAACACACTTCCATTTAAAAAAAAAAAAAAAATGCAAATTGCATCCTCTACATAATGGATGCCTGAATAGCCACTGGACTGTTCTTTCGACTTTCCTGCGTGCTTAAAAATTTTTATAGTAAGATTTCAAAGAAAAAAATTAGATATTCTCCTATACATCCCTAATTAACTTAGAATGAATTCCTAGAAGGAGCATTTCGGGGGTCGCAGAGGATGCCTGTGTCTGAGATTCGAAATGAGAGCAGGAGGATGAGCTTCCGGAGGAACTCTGGGCCGGGCGGGCGCCTCCCAGGCCGGCCGGGTGCGAGGAGCCGGCCTGCAGCTGCGGCTCCCGGCTCCGGTGCCGGCGCGCGGCTGCCCCGGGCTGCGCGCCTCGGCGGAGAAGCCGGGCGGCGGCGAGAGCGGTCGGTCCGCGTTCGCACGGCCTCGCTGAAAGAGACCCGCTGAGAGGCAGGCTCCCAGGCGCGCGGTATCAAAGGGGCAGGCGCCCCGAGAAGAAAAGGGCCAGTGTGCGTTCACGAAACTCAGAAGCCGGTCTCCAGACCCAGCGCTCACGGGGGAGGGGAGAGGGCGCTGAAACTGCGCTGCAACAGTGCGGGCAGTCAGGCTGTGGGTGCCCCGCCAGGACAAAAGAACCTCAGTGCTGGAGAGGAGCAGCCCCGGGGCCTGGTGGCCGCATAAAAGAAAGCTGTGTCCCGGCAGCACTCAAGTTCACCTTTGTCTTCTAAGTCCTAGTCAAAGGGAGGTTACAGAAGGAGCCTGTAGGCTCTCCTCCCTCGTCAGGGGTCTGGTCCATAGGAATGGCCAAGTATTTTTTGTTGTTGTTTTTTATCCCCAAGATGCTGGGAATTGAGGTGGAAATAGAAATGTGCTAGTCTGCTCGCTGGGACAGTGGTCAGTGTTGATGTCAATAGCTTCTTCTTCAAACCGGAGCCAACAAGGAGGAAGGGAGGGAGCTAGTGCAAATTCCGGGAATGCTGGTCTAGAAAGGGATTCAGGAAACATAGTCTGTAAGATTTACCTTGACGCTGGGGTCTTGAGGATGGGGGGTAAGTTGGAAATGGGAGGTGAACAAATTTCTTTCCACCAGATCCTAAGCAGCCTTTGGCAATATAGATGTTACTACTGCCTCTTCCCAGAAGATAGTTCCAGACCTTGATCACTAGGGGTGGAAGCTCAAAGGCTTCCTTTCTTACATTGACCTTTGCCTAATCATCTCTGGAGTTAGTAAGGGATTAGCAACTTGGACCAGGTCTCTGCTGGCGTTTAAGGATTAAAACATTTCTATTGACTGAATTATCTAAATAATCTCTGGGCCTTGAAATAGTGAGGAGTAGCTGTAGTGAAGCACAGTTCACAGGGACACACACGCACACCACCACCAGTTGTACCTAGTTTTGTAATCCTAGCTTTTGCTACTGAGACAAGATTGTTCAAAAGGACAAATGTGCTAACATAGAAATGTTAAAAGAACTCAAGGCCCAGATCTGCATCTCATACCTGGCTTTGCCACTATAATTAAGGAACCTCAACTTCGCCTCATTTAATTGCCTTACCTGTAAAATGGGCCTGTGACAGCTGCCTTAGAGAGCTGCTTCGAGAATTAAGAGAAAGCATTGTGAGCATTCCTAGCACAGTCCCTAGTAAGCTTTCAAATAGTTTGCTATTTGTTTTTTTAAAACTCAATGATTCCTAACACTGTTCCAAGTGGATTTGAGGCTACTTGCACGAGTATAAAGAATATCCAGAGTTCCAATTTTGCTCTGTACAGTTTTGAGCTCTTTTCTTCTTTGGCAAGAATGTATTCATCATCCATTTGTGAAATGAACGCATTTAAGAATCAGGTGACACCAAATAAGAAGGAAATTAAGGCGATAGCAGAGGTGATAGTGTAGCTTCTAAGGCAAAGAGGGAAATGTGATTGTTTTCATAATTCATGGTGGTCCTCACTGATGAAAACAAACCGGTTTCTTGAGATCACAAGCTATTTCTTTGGAAATTTTGTTTGAAAGTTTTTTGTGAAAGTAAACACTATACCTTTGTGAACATCAGCGATGCTTGTTCTCTGAGAGCAGGAGAGTTTCACGGGGTTGATTTTCAAAAATCTCTTCAGTGATGGCCTAAGGCCAGCGTGAAACTCAGTGACGACATTCCTCTAAGCAGCTCACTCAAACACGTCACCATTAAAAATTATAGTGGTTGACATGCCCTGGTGGGGCAGCTGAATGGTCAGCTACCTTTGGCCGGGAGAGTCCACGTGCATTCCAGGGACCCAGGTTCCCATCCCGATGGCAGGGAGGGCGCAATGCACAGGGCTGGACAACCAGGATGAACTATCAAATAAAATGTGTTTTCTTCCTCTCTCTTCCTGCCTGCCTGCCTGCCTGCTTGGTTGCCTTCATTCCTGCCAGTGCATGAATGATTTGAATCAAGAGGATGAGAAAAAAGAGGCAAGAGGCACGCCCTGGTGGAGTAGCAGTTGGGTTTGCTACTTTGTGACAATTGCAGTCCAAGTACATTCTAGGGACCCTGGTGGGCATGGAGGAGTGGGGAGTGGGGGATTGGGGGCTGGGGGGACACAACCAATATGAATAATAAAATAAATAAAAATATTTCTTCCTCCTCTCCCTCCCTGCCTGCTTGCCTACTCTCCTTCATTCCTGCCTTCACCTTTTCTTTAAAAAAGGAAAAAGAAAAAAGATTCTAGAGAGTTTAAAGAGTAATGGGGAACATGCAGGGAGAATTGGTTGGACAAATGACCTGGGGATGGAGCGGAGAGAGAGATTAGGTCATGGAGTCTGCTTCAGCTGCCATGACAAAATATCAGACTGGGTGGCTTAAACAACAGATTTGTTTTCTCACAGTTCTGGAGGCTGGGTCCAAGATCAAGTGCAGGTGGCGTTGATTTCTGGTGAGACCTCTCTCGCTGCCTTGCGCTTGCGTGAAAAACACATGTTCAGGTGTTAGTTTCTCTTTTTATAAAGACATCAATCCTATCAAATTAGAGCCCACAATTATGTCCTCATTAAACCTTTACTAGCTCTTTAAAGGCCCTGACTCCAATATAGCTGCAGTGGGATTGCATGCATCTGCAGCAAATAATTCATTCTGTAACAGGAGTCAAAAGCAAGGTTGGGGGAGTGTCCCTAGTACATAGGAAAGAAGAAAATTCCAGATCTGCCAATGAGAATCCTATTCCTTCAGGTCCGGCAGGCTGTGACTCACAGGCTGGCTCTGCCTGGTAAAGAATCTAGAGCTAAAAGGTTCTGTGGGCAGGGCTGAACCTGCGCACCGTCTGGCCGGGTCTGCGTGTTGTATCACAGATAGACTGAGACCCCTACAGACCAAACCCCTGGCCACCTGTGACTCTGTGACCTCAGGCAAGTCATTTACATAAACACCTCAGTTTCCTTCTCTTACACTTTACGCTAATACAACGTTATGTCAGTTAAAACTCAAAGACCCAAACATAGTCAATTCCGAGCACCTGCCCACCAAAATGTTTTATTTGGCTGGATCATTCTAACAGCAACATAGAATCATCTCAACATCTCAAAAAGCAGATAGATATGGACCCCCCCAATCCTCCTAAACCTGGTGGGTGTCTCCTTCTTCATGAAGAATTTCCAGCTTCATTACAGCTGTGAGGGACTCAGCCAGTGCACTGAGCCTAGTGGTCTGTCCACCCACAGGCAAGGAAACTCCAAGGGGGCCAGAGCGCCCATCGCTTTCTGCTCTCAGCCCGGCACAGTGGCTCCACACAGCAGGACACAGCACATGGCTGAAGAGCAAGGAATGAAACAAGACTGTTTCCGGTTGTTCTGGGGTTTTCTATCATTTCAACTTCAGTATGAATACATTTAAGGCCTCCTGGGGTTTAGCTTGGCAGCATAATCAGCATTTTAATATTGTGTCTTTGGGAAAATGTTCTGATGCTAAGCAAATGATTTCTAACTTCCAGCACCGAGCCATACGTGAGTCGGAACTACCTGTGCTTCTCTCAATTCGACCAGGGCACCTAACTCAATCATGGGCGAGGAATCAGCCATTATCAACTGAAACTATAATAAAGGGTCCTCTCTTATTACTTCATAAAGTCCCCTTTGTCTTTGGATAGCAGGGTGATCAATTCTGCCCAGATTACTTGGGATCTGCCTCCATCCATCTGGGGAACCCCTCACTATTGGGCAAATCAGGATGTGATGACTTTAAGAACTCATTTTTATAGGCAGGAGCTTTGTGCTCCATCTTCCTGGCCAGATATACAGAAGCAGTCAGGCATTTCCAAGCCCCTGTGTAGTGATCCTCCTAAAGGGGTTGATTCTGGGCAGCTGCTCCCTGAGAAGTGCTTTCACATGTCAGCCTTGCGGGAATGCTGCTCACCAGGGCAGGCTAAGCATTCACCTCCTGATGTCTTATAGTCTTATAGTACCCACTGCTCTTGTTTAATCCAGCTCATGCTTTTCTTGTCTGGCAGCCCTTTCAAGAGTTGACTCCCTGCCCTTTTGCTCCTCACACGTCTCCCCATGTGATGGGAGAAAATAAGTGGGAGACGTGGAGGAGGCACAGGCATGTGATCAGAAAAGCACCCGGTGACCTCTCCTTACCCTCTTCCCCAGGAAGTGGGGGAGGGGAGCTGCTTTATCCAGAAGATCTGGATGTGTCTCGCTAAGTCCACACTGGAACATCAGAGAATGTCTAAACTTGCACCAGAAACAGAAGTCAAGAGAATTTGATTGTACCCATGTGAGCCCAAGCCCACTTCCCCAGGGCCCTGAACTCATGAGACTAATCCATCATCCTGGCATTGAGATAGTGCAGTTTCTCAACCTACGCAATGTACTACTAACATTTTGAGTCAGATTTTTCTTTGTTGTGGGTGGGAGGAGGCACCCTGTGCATTATAAGATGCTTAGCAGTATCTCTGAGCTCCACCCACTAAATGCCAGTGGTATTCTCTCCAGTTGTAACAACCAAAGATATTTCCAGACATAGCCAAATGTCTCCTGGGGAGAAAATTGTCGCTTGTTAAGAATTTCTGCATTTGAGCAATCCAAGCAGCGATTGTGTGCCCAATCTCCCTGGATTTTATGTCTATAAACAACATGCTTGATGCACGCTACGGGAAAAACTAGTTCCTCAGGATATTCAGTTTCCGCGCAGAGCAAGTGCTTTGTGGTCACGGAAAATTGGAGAACCTCGTGTTTTATAGTGATCCAATATATGGGGGAAATGCTGCCTGACATGTAACACCTCTTTCCCCTCCTGGAAAGTCAAAATGAGGGGGGTCTGGGGTTCTGTGGCAAATGGTTCAAGGAAGAATTCTTGAACATTAAAGTGTAGTTTTATAAGTTTATTAGAGAAAATGGAGGAGAAAGAAAGCAAAAACAAGAGACAGAGTTCTCCTGGGCAGGGAGGGCTATACTGATTGCTATGAGATTACTAAATGTATATCCTTTCTTTAGCCTGAGGAATAACTACTGTTAAGAAGGGAGTGCTTTTAAGCATGAAATAGCCATCTGGTAGTTCCAGGTGAGATAGCAAGAGAGATTTCTGTTTAGTTCTAAAAGCTCTGCAGCTAAAAGGAATCCCATGCCCTTTTGTGGTTTCATCCTGTCCGAGGCTCTCCATCCTCCATGTCTGTCTGATCTCGTTGATTTTGGACGTTAAATGCTGAGATTGCAGATATGTGACATCCCATAACGTCCCCTAACAAAAACGCATTAGAATATTGGAGATTTTAAAATGTCTGACAGTAAAGAAATTTGTTCAACACTGTTTGACCCACACTTTGCTTTGTCTTGGCCAGCATGACTTTGGAGATAACTCTTAAAATACATGCACTAAAACCCAACTGAGCCAGTCTTTTAGTTTCAACTTTAAAAATCTCAAGGAAGAAACCCACTGGCACAGGCTGGATTATCTATTACAGGGTTTGCAGATCAATCATTGGCTTCAGGATCAGTTAACTGTCTGTTCCCATTGGAATTAAGAGATTGTATCTCTTGGGGGTGGGGGGGGGATGGAACTGATAGGACGAGGGCTCCCAGGAAGACATAAGTAAGGCCATTTTGTGAAAAAACAAATGAACAAAAACATCTAAAAGCTTCATTGTATACTATTTGAACAAGATTCTCAACAAAGCCTCAGTCTTTTCTGATAACATCCTGGTCCCTCATTATATTGCTCTGACTAATGTCTTGTAACATTTGAAATAGACTGTCTGGGCTGTTCCAGACAACATCTTATGACTGAGTAAATTACAACAGCACTTCACCCTAAACCTTGCTGGCCCAGAGCAACTAAAAGCCCACCTGACCCCCTACATTCCTTAGATAACCACAGACCTACAACTTGCTCATCTCCTACAAGAAGAAAGGATTGCCATTCTCCAGGGCTGGTGCATTTCCTAAGTGCATCAGCCTACTGTGAGTTCCAAAAATCCTTTTGGATATTCATAATATTTCTGGGTCATTCTTCCCACACTTTCCAAACCAAGAAGCCTCCCTGCCCCCAAACTTCTGGGGTCCTAACAGGAACATGCATGGAGCCATTCCCCCAAAGAAGGGACATACTAATCAGACAAAAATAATAGATGCCTGGCCAAAGTTCTTTAACAGTAATTTCCTTCAAAGTTTTTCTTTATACTTTTCCTAAACTCCTGAGGCGTTTCATCATCTTGATTCTTGTTCATATTTAATGGAAAATGTTAACAGCACACGTAAATTGCTACAAAAGTTTCAAGGACATGGAAACTTTTTCTTAAATTCTTGAATTAAGTTTCTTGGCATGACCTAGTGGAAGAGTGGTTAGGTCCGCCTCCTCCAGTCAAGTGCAGTCCACACACATCCCAAGCAGTCAGGTTCTTGTACCGGGGTCCAGGGGGTCATCCAAGATGTCCAACTAAATAAAATAAAACAAAATGCTCCCTCCTCTTCTCTCTTCCAGGAATAGTCTTTGTAGAAGTAATGCAGCCCTGAGCAGTCCTGGGGCACCAGGATCAGGTTTCCTCAATTTCTACTCTGAGCAAGGGATAGATACTTGGTTGCTAAGGAAACACAGATAAGCAATTTGCTAATGCAATTTTCAATCGTCTTCTGAAGATTAAAGCACCTTGCTCCAGCTAGAGAGCAGATGGGAAGGTCATAGGTATGAACCACACTTTTCAGTATTGCGGAGAGGTTGAAACCAGGCCCAGGCGGAGAATGAAGGGAGCCAATTTCCCGTTCATGGAGGAAGACAAAATTTTGTTAACTACTGACTAGTTAACAAATTGTAACTCTTTGTGACATCAATCAAGATAAAGGTTTAAGAATGTGTCTTTAGAAATAAAAGGAAAAAATGAGTAAAGTCGCTCAAATATGAAATGTTATATTCTAATTTTCGAGATTAGCAAACTTTCTGTAAAAGGCCAGATATTACATATTTTAGGCTCCGTGTGTCACAACCACTCAACGCCATAACTGTAGCCCAAAAGCAGCCACCAGACATGTGAATGGACGGGTGACTGTTTTAGTAAAACTTTACTTACAAAATTAGATTGCAGGTTGATTGGAACCTCAGGCTAGAATGTGCTGATCTATCTTACAGTAATAAGCTATTATAATAACTTTGTAAGATTATTAAAGAGTTCAAATGGTACACCTTAAGTATTAGGGAAAGAGTGAAAATTAAATAGCTGCATGTTTTTGGATATTTTCAAATATCCAATATTGGTCTTTTGTTACCTTCCTAATTACAAATGTTACTGCATTGATCAGAAAACCATCATTTGCTTTAATGACATTGGCTTTAGGAAGGCGAAAGCAAGGAAAAAGATGAACAGAATCATGATCTCTTAACATTTCACCTGTTTTTTTTCTTTTTTTTCACTCCACCCTAATCAGAGGTGTGGGGGTCAGGGGAGGAATAACGCTTTCATTTCAACTCCCTTCTCCATTCTCAGTCTGAAGGTTTACAAAGCAACGGAAGTGCTCCAAATCTGGGAGAGATTGAGAAGCAAAGATAAGGGCACTCAAGTAACTATTCACATCACTCTTCCCCTAGTTGATAAGGATGTAAGCTAGACTGCCTCCAATCAGAGACCCACTCTAGAAAGCCTTGGTTATCGTGTTTTCTCTGAGCGTTTCAAGACTATGGCCAAGATGGACACTTCCAAAGAGTCAAAGCACCCATCGCTTCTACAGAAATGTATGCTACTCCGACACCAAACCATAGCTCAACAAACTGAGTTCCATTCTCTGGTTCCTTCTTCATTGAAGAACACTACGCTCAGCTAGGAGCTCCAAATTTCATGCAACTCAGTATCTTACCTTCTCCAACCATCTGCATCCAGATTGGAACCTTGGATACCGACAGCCAGGGATTGTCATGTAGTCATCCAATCCACTTTTGCAGGAGTAAATGTCTCTTTGCTTGCCAAATAATTATTCGTGTCAAAATGATGGGAAGCGTGACAGGGAAGAAATATAAGGGTCCAGAGACTGGGTCCAGAATTGAAACATATCCCTTTACACACCCTGCCTTGTGTGAACTGTAGGGGAGCACACTGTGGTCTGGGGTCCCCAGAGACAGTCTCTGATGACTTACAATCCAGGTAATCACATTTCACGTCAGTAACAACAGAAAAAACAAAATCAAGCTAACATCTTAATTGCTGATTTAGAAATTTCAAAAAAGCAAAACAAAAAAAAAACCTCTGTACTTAATGTCATCTAAATAGTTTTTACTGATACTTTTTCAAAAATGAGATACCTGTGGGTATGGTTCCTGAGTGTGAGTTCAGACTCAGAAATAAGCACCTTGTATGGAAAGGCCCAGTTTAGGACACTCTGCCCCTGCCAACCCACCCCCCACCAGCTTCCCATTTAAAACAAGTATTGGAAACACCCTAGTGGTTTAAAGTGATTGGATCCACAGCTTCCGGCCAGCACAAGCCACAAAGGACCCAGATTCAGGTCCCAGGGTGAGGAGACCAACCAAGATGAAAATGAAACAATTAGATGAATGCTTCTTCCTCCTTTCTCTTCCTGCATGCTTACTTACCTTACCTTCATTCCTGCTTTTTTTATTTTAAGCATTAATACTACTTTGGAGCTTTTGACTATATTCAGGTGCCATGCACACCCCCTCTTCTGGTTAGAAAAAAAAAAAGATTTTGGTTAGGAAATGAACACCAAGTGGTATAAATGGCCAAAAATAAATCTGACATGTCCCCCTACTTTGTGATTACCTGAACGTCATTTCTTTTCATATGAAAATGAGTGATCCTATTTTCTAAAATCTCACCTACTCTCAGCAGATTCCCTACTCTTCATTGTGACAGCCAGACTGTCTGGGACCACTGTCGGGGTTCTCAGGTGAGGGAGAGCTTGATATTCAGTTCTGCCCTTTACCAGCTAAGGGATCTTGGGCAAGTTACGCTGATATCTCTGACTGTTTCATCATGTAACAAGTGAGAAAGGGTAATAATAGCATTTCCTCAGAGGGCAGTTGTGAGGAATCAACGTTAATATTTGGGAAATGGCTTAGCTGAGAGCCTGGCACACTGTAACCAGTATAAAAACAAGGGATCCCTAGGAGCCTTTTAACACCAGACCATCTCTAGCTACATTCCTAAGCCCATGTCATAGATCACATCACCATTCCATATAGAGATTTTTATTAAATAACTCCTTCCTGCAGATTTTATAACCTTCTGTACTTTTCAGTGTTTTCTTCTATTCTACAAGTTGGATAAGTCATGAACTCCTTATGTATCTACTCTGAAATGATAAACCACATTTCAATAATCATTTTATTAGTTACAGAAGTTTCCACTATTATATACATAGTGCAAAAAAGCTGTTATTACCCCTAAAATGCGATGTAACAATTATCCTTCATACAGCAAAACAAGATGAAAATCCTTTCATATTATAATTCCTACTAATTTTGCTAGGTTTTTCATTAGAGCATTACAATTAAGACATTAAATTATAAATTCATGTGGTATATTTAGAAATTAAATTACAAAGTAATACAAATACTTTAAGGTGTGATGTGCCAACAAAGTTTAAATCTGTATCTTTCATTAAGACTGAGATTTCATATTAGGCTAACAGTTTGGTTTCTGTGATAGACAGGAAGGGGGCAAGGGAGGTGGAAGATGTCTGTAAATAAATTATTTCACAAAAAAATTTTAAAAATCAAGTCAAAAAGATAATTAGGTTTTTGAATAAGCAAGTTGCTGCTTTAACCTGTTGGCACAATGTACAGAAAATACTTAACGACAGGTTTCTTTTTTTTTTTTTTAAGCAAACAGTGGCTTTACAAACAGCAATACTTCTTTATACATAGACTAAAGTAACAATGTGTTAAGTTTTAAGTTTAATGTTAAAACGTGAAAAAGGAAATTAGAGTTCACTATTCATTTGCACATTACAATTCCCACCCTACCCACCTCCCCCAGCTTATTAAGAAATCAGACAAGTTCATTATTTGCATATTAATTTCTCAATATTTAAACTATGTGAATTCCTTTTGACTAACTCTTTTCCAAATACTGGAAGCATATAAAATACCATCTCTGAAAAAATGACCTCCATTCAAACTTCTAAAAACTTTCCATGTATAACACGTATTATTTTTCCGTGTTTAGTCAAAAGAAATATATTACATCATTTACAAACATTTAAAATCAAAAGTTTAGCTAATATGACCATCTGTCTTTTGAGAAGTAATCTTCACAGCAAACAAACCTACTAAAGCAAAAATCTAGTTTTGGGAGTGCAATTCATATTGTAATTCATTTGCTTATGTACTGAAAGAGAAATCTATGATTACTGCCAGCAAAACGACCTCTATGTACTAAGAAAAAAATCAGTATGGTTTTTATTTTTTTGTGTTGATGAACTCTTACTCTTACCATCAGCTCTCTGTCTAGGTCTCCAAAGAGCCACCCGTCACCCCCAGTCTAAAAAAAAAAAACAAACCTCTTTCCTAATTTTCACACCTCCTCCTATATAAAATACACACAAATTCCAGAATTTATCTAAAGGAGACAAATTACAAAGACATAATTGATTCTTACTTAAGCATATTTTCAACATGGTAGCATTTCTTTAATAAACTTTGGGTTATCCGGTAGAGGTGACCTGTCTCAAATATGAAAGGCTGTGGTCCCTTGGGTTTGCTGGCAGAAGACACTGCACGTGCAAGAGCATTTACAGAACACATAACTGAACACTTCTAAAGTCTTCAGAAAAGTTAAGTGACATGTGTTCTGAAGATTTCCTCAACTTCTTTCTTGATATAAACATCCAAAATCTAAAATGACAATTCTCATCCAGAAGATATAAAGTGAGACCTCTGAAAAGCCATTACCTCAAGATCAAGGGCTACTGAACCACTGACATCAAGCCGAGAACATTTACACCATAAAAACTATGAAAAATTTAAATTCACTTGAGATTGTCAGTAGTTCAAAAACTCTATCATTTCCTCAAACCAACTAACACTTCCAAAATGTGTAGACAGTAAGATCTGCCACATATAAATCCATGATTACTACTTCCGAGGCTTCATTCCTTACACGCTACATTCCTTTAAGTATTGTACTGGATACTCGGTGCCTAAGGAGTCTATACCGGACAACAGTTTAGACAAGACAGTACAATTAATGTCCCCTTTTAGCATACTAATAGAGTTGATAGACATTTTCTACACAGCAGCGCTCCTAAACTTTCACAATCACAAATACAAAATCATCGCCAAGAATCTGATCTCTCTAGTAATTAAGTGCCAGTATTATGAAACATAAAAACTAGCACAGCAGCCCCAATGAGTTCAGTAAAGAATTTGCACAATTCTTCTCCTCTACCTCCGTGAGGCTAAACCCTGCCCAGTAAAACCAGGGCAGAGAAAATACCCCCCCCTCCTTGGTTACTGTGCCTGCTTACAGGTATGCATAATGTAAAGCTGGGGGAGGGCAGGGCATGGAGGTGGGGGCATTTGGTCAGTTGAAGAAAGGAGGAGAGGCTGGATGGAAGACAGAAAAATGGTTAACTTGTAATTCTCCCACCATTACACAAACCTGCCGAGGTCTCTGTCAGGTGGTGGTTGACTAGTAGAGAAAACATTCAGCTTAGTAAGTTTAAAAATTTCTCCCAAGCCATTTTTAGAGAAGGGCAGCGATAAATAGTGATCAAGAATTAATACCTGTGTACTCCAAATCACCTAACAGTTTCAGCACAATTAGAACAATTTTCTTTTCTTCAAAACTTCCTTTTCCAAGCCTTATCAGCCTTATACGTTTTAAGTTGTATAAAGTTTCTTTCCCTGATGGCCTATTAATAACTATGGTCAGTGTTGGAAGGTGCTCAAGGCTAAGCACAAAATATGCAAAATATGAATTTCTTAAAAAGGTGTAATGGTTTTTCAACTCAGGACATGTTTAAATATCCAATCAAATCCATACCTCAAACCAAGAGAGTCCCAAATCAGAAGCATGCAAGAAAATACACAGAATGAAACTTTGTTTCTGGATAGTTTACATGTAAGTGCTGCAGTCAAACAATCAGTTACTCACCTGTCAACATCTGCCCAACTTTATGTAAATACAACTATGTACAGGAGCGTTCCTGAGGTAAGCAAGAAGCAAAGTGAGAGAACCTAGAAGGTCCACCGTAGCTGACTCTTCACCACTAATGACAAGCTCTTTCCCTTTCCACAGAAAAGGCCAGCTCTAATCTATTACGGCGTCACCTTTGCTAGCCTGAATTTTGGAGGCTCTATTTTAAAACATCCCAACTTTAATTAATTCCAAAATAAGCATCTGTGAATCAAATAAAAAAGTTCCACCAATATGTAACATAAAACACTCTGTGGACTTAGTTACTCCTTATCCTTTTACTCAGTTTTTTAATTCTACCTGCATTTCTTTTTTAAATACCAAACAATGATTTGGTCAGAAAAATTAGAATGAAATAGGTATAGTCTTGAAGCAAATAACTGCTAACTGCTCCTGTCCTTAGAATCTTAATCTTGAACTTTTAAAATGATTCTAGATAGGCATTTCAAATTTATTTTCTTTAAAATCTGGTCTTCCTTTGTAATCATTATTTTCCATTATAAAATAAGTTGAAACAATTGTCAATTTTCCACAGTTCTTAGAAAGATATCTAGATGCTAATTAAAAGCTAAGCCATAGCTCATAACAAAACAAGTAAAAGACAGCTACAAAAATATTTCTGTTGGGAATTAAATACATATATTAAATACTGGACAGTGCAAAATGTTGAGATGAAGCATAAAAGATAATGGCTGCAACCCTTACACAATTGGAGATAGCTGACATGTCCTGAGTTATAGATTTTGGGATGTGTAATTAGAATCAGACTGCTCACTGCTCAGCGAACTAGAGTTGCTGGGCTTCTGATGTTCTTGACTAGTTTGTTGGTCAGCAGTCCAGGCCTCGCTGTCCATCCCCGGCTCCAGCACCTCAGGTGCCTCAGCTTCTTCTTCCACACTCTGCTCTGCATTGTCTTCCTCAGAACCATTAAGGGTTTTTCCAAGTTGAAGAGTTTCCATCGTCCTCTGGGTCTCTGAGACCCAAGACTCAATTCTACTATTGAGCTGAACTTCTACTGATATGGGTTCATGTGTATAATCTTCTTCCTCCTCCTCCTCTTCATCCTCCTCTTCTTCAAGCATGCCAGGCACAAGAGTGCTGGTGGTGCTAGTAATGGATGAATTTAGAAGATCGCGGCAACTGCCATCCAAAGAACCCGTCTCTGTGCTCTGCTGTGAGGCCCACTCCAGGTCATCAGGCTTCACTTCTTCTTTATCACTTGCTGTGGATTTCCCAGGGTTTGTAGCTGAGGTAGTACTGCCTACAGCCACTAATAATGGCTGCTTACCAACAGAGGTTGTGTCCAATGGAAGTTTACTGGGTTTTTCAGATGTGCTGTGCTTAGAGGCAACCTCTTTTTCATTTTCTGATGTTTCCAGTGCATCTGAAGTTTCCACCATGTTTCTCCAATTTGTTTCTGCAAATATCAAACACATTTTCTAAAAACCAGAACACTGTGTTTCAGACTCATGTGAGTCTTGAAGAGTAAAGAACAAATAACAGAAATGTGGTGGCTCACCAACTGACTAGGAAAACTAAAACCTTAAGTTAATAGTTGAGATAACTCAAAAATGTGCATTTAAGATAAAGAAATGAGAAAGCAAAAAATGTAGTATTTCAGAATGCAGAAGATCTCAAACAGGAGTTCACTGACACTCATATGTAAATCCACATATTGATGAAAATCAACTAATTGCCTCAATTGCTTTATTTTTGGCTTAGAAATGTACTATGATCAAGAATCCCCAAGCCACAGGTGGGAGAATCACAATGTCTAGCAAAAATAGTTTTAATTTGACATGTTTGTCTTATGCTCACCCTGCAAGTTAGATATCTAAGAGCTGCCTTTTGGCTTATAAAGGGCTTATTTTTTCATTTATAAGATGCCATCTATGCATTTCTAACATTTGTGAAAATTTGTGCTATAATATACTTGGCTTGGCTTACCAAGTAACTTTGAAGGCCAAAAAAAGAAAGAAATGTTATTATATAATGCTGACAATTCTTTGAAAAATATATATCATTGTTTGAGAATACTACGTAAGTTTCAAAGAATAAGTTTCACACCTTGATCAATGTGCCCATGACCAGGAAGTCAGTTTGGGGCAAAACATGTAGGAGGAATCACGGGACAAAGGACAGCTCTCCTACTCTCATATTTTTTTGTTTTTTTAAATAAAATTTTCTTCTATTTTCATCATAGCTGCTACGTGCAGTTTATCGGTATAGTGATCAAGCTGCAGTGACAAAGCAAGCCTTTTCACAGACATATACTCACTCTGATTATCACCTATCAACTATATATAGATACAGAACATATCTGGGGCATTTAAAGTCAGAGCACATGGCTAAGAAAAAGCTCTTCTTCATGCAGCTATAGAGTATAGAACTCTCACTCTCACCTCATGGGAAAAATCTATTCCTCCTCCCATATTCTCACACTCGGGTAATAACATAATTTTCTCAGTCTCAAAGCACAAGAAACTTTATTATAATCTTTGATTCTATGTTTCTCCCTTACTCTATACTAAAGTCATCGCTATACCATGTCACTTATAGCTCAAAAACTATTGAATTTGGTCTCTACTGACTTAGTTCAAGCCTTCTTTAACTTGCTCCATACCTATTATATCTTCCTAATTGGTTTGATCAAAATCTCTCCTTAGGATTCAACTATTAGCTCACAAATTTTAGCTTTAAATAGAACCTTATTGATGACTTAGATGAACCCTCTTCATTTTACTAAAGCAAAATCTGAAGCCCAGAGATTAATCAATTATACCTATATCGTCCAGGAAAGTGTGAAAAAGCCAAAGTTTCAATATTCGAACACTTTAAATCTAGTGCTTTTTAAAAACACCTTCTAAATCTTTAAGGTTATTTTCATATGTCCATATGAAGATCTCTATTATTTGTTCAAAATCACAGACAGCTTTATGAATTATTCCGGTAATTTGCTTTGAGAGCTGGCACCTCACTATATAAAGAACTGATCTATTTTACAAATATAGCACTTTCTCTACTAGTATCACTCCAGCCAAAGAAACACATATTTCTAAGTCAGTAACTCCTATCCTTGACTAGCAGTTTCCTAAAGGCCCACTATAACTTAACTGCCTTTAGTCTAGAGCTTTTCAAAAAGCATTGCAAACAACAATAATTACAGATAGGCTATCAGGAATGAGTGTGAGAAAAAAGGAAGAAAATTATGACATTTTACATGTCATTTTAATATTTTACATGTTAAAGTTTAGGTGATAACAACTTATTTGGTAAACTTCCAGTTAGATTAAAAAAAGAAAAGAGGTCATGCCCCGGCGGAGCAGCAGTTAGGTCAACTGCCTCCAGAAGACACATGCAGTCCATGTACATCTCAAGGACCTAGGTTCACAGCTCAGGGCCAGGGTGACCAACCAAGATGTTCAACTAATTAAAGTGCTTTCTCCTCCTCTCTCTCTCTTCCTGCCTGTACAAATCCTTGAAAAAAGGGAGAACAAGGAGCCAGCTGAAGAAGGGGCTTCACTATTTTCCAAAGAAAAAAAGAACAGAGGAAACAAATCAGAAACTAGATCAAGGAAATGGAGAACTTGGCCCCGTCTCTGTGGCTCCTGACACTAAGTCATAAGCTAAGAATGTCATGGACCTAGGTTTGAGGCCTGGGGTTGGTGGTGGCAAAAAGAAAAGAGAAAATGGTCAAATTATTATAGAAACGAGGCAAGGAAACTACTACTAAGATGTATAATAAATAATATTATAATTATTGTTTTTGGTCTATTTTCTTTTTGACTACCATTAGATTTAACTCAAAACAAATGTCTTATGCACTCAGACTGAATATTACTCAGGTCTTTCATCTATTTAGCAAAATAAAATTGAATAATTGAGTTTAAAGTATTAGAATAAAACTTCTTAGAATTCACTTACAGATCACAATTATGATACATTTTGCTTATTAAACTCCATTGGGATTGTGTTTAAGATTTTAGAGCCATGACTAAATTCCGAAGTCTCAGAAAATCTCGACCTCAGATACTTTAATTTTTAATGGATGTGTACAATGCAATTTTTAGCAGTTTGAAATAAACTGATTTTAATCACTGAAATTATTTCAAAAGTTGTCATTTAAAATAGCATGTAACAACTTACCATATTCTTTTTCATTTACTTCAGAGATGGGTTCAGAAATAACGCTGCAAAAAGAAATGGCGCTTGCTGCTGAGGGGTTCCGAGAATGCCCCATATGGTGTGGCACCTTTTTCACATTCTTTAAGGCTTCTTCAGCCTGCTCTTGCTCCATTGCTGCAACCATATCTTTATACGCTTTCCTGGCTTCCTCAGTGAGTTCTACTAACTTGTTAAATAGACTCTACAAAAAAAAAAAAAAAAAAGATTTTGATTAGTCTACTTTTTGTTACACTTTTTATTCTTATTATTACCGATAAATATCTCTAATTTCAGAATGAGATACATTTTCTATCAGAAAACCCAAATGATATGCAAACCATAGAACCTTATAAAAGATTCCATAACTTGCATCTACTGTTTAATTCTCCTAAGCCTTGAGGAAAAGTTCTTGATAGAATATTAATCATCAAACATGACATATTCAAAGATCTTAGAGAATTTCTCAATTCAACAACCGTACCCTGCAGCATCTGGCACTATAGTAGGTACTATAGTGAAACACCACTCTGCTCTCAGGTGGCTGGAATATAAAGACAGCTAAAAAATCAATGCACAGTATCTTAGCTTAAGATAAACAAAGTGGTGTGGCTTTTGGAAGAAAACATCAAATCTACCTACCGGGCATCAGAAAGAATTTCACAAAGTAAGATGATATCTGATGTAGGCCTGGAAAAATAGGTACTTTCTGGCACATCCTGGTGGATAAGCTCAGTCGCCAGCTAGTGAAGTTCACATATATATCATGGACCTGTGTCTGTGATCAGCGGGTGGAGTGGTGGTTGAGGGGAAAATACCAAGATGAACAACTAAATAAAAATAAATAAATGCTTCTTCCTCTCTCTCTTCCTGCCTGCCTACACCTTTCCTTAAATAAAAGGAAAATAGATACAATTTTGAAAGGGCTCGATACAGTATTCTTAGTCAAGTATGAAACCATAATAAAGGTACAGCTATAAGGCACAAGATTTGTTTGCCAAGTAGTGAAGGATCTCATATGGTCACAATATAGGTGACCTTTGAACAACATGGATTTGAAATGATTGGGTCCACTTACTAGTGGATTTTTCTTATAAACAGATAACATAAACTTACAGAATTGCTAAGTATAGTACAGTAATATACCTGTATTTTCTCTTCCTTATGATTTCCTTAATAACATTTTCTTTTCACTAGCTCATTTTAGTTTAAGAATTATAGCACATAATACATATAACACACAACAACGTGTTAATCAACTGTTTACATGATCATTAACATTTCCAGTCAACAGTAGGCTAGTAGCTAAGATTTTGAAGACTCAAGTTATACATGGATTTTTGACTGTGCAGGGGGTGGGAGCCCCTAACCCTGCACTGTTTGAGGGTCAATTGTATATGAGAACAAGTGTACTAAGCATGACGTCCAAGGATAGAGAAGATGGCAATTTCTATAGGAATGAAAGTTCCCTGAAACATTTGCTTATTCAAAGAACTTGAGGAATCAGTGGCGCACCCTGGTGGCTTGGCAGTTAAGTCTACTTTCTGACAGGCTGAGTCAGCATACACAAGGACCTGGGTTTGTGTGCTGGGGGTGGGGGTGAGGGGCAAGCAGAATGAACACCTAAATAAAATAAATGTTTCTTCCTCTCTGCCTGTCTGTCCACTCACCTTCACTGCTGCCTGTACCTTGCCTTTGGAAAAAATGAAAGATGATTTAGTACACAATACAACACACTCACATATTAATTAAGAATTCAGATAGTAAACATGACTTGGACATTTATTAAGACTATTTAATTCTAGATACAAAGTTATGCTTTCAGACTAGAGGAAAAGTACAACATGTTTTTCTTCTTTCTTCCAAGGCACTGACATTTAAGTATAAGCCGTAACACTGCAAAAGTAGCATAATCCTCTGGAACGTTTTCGAAAATTAAACGTTAGTATGCTTTACTCAGTTACAGTCTAAATTGTATAAAAGAGTAGGTAAAAATAAACACTTGCTAATTGTGTTGATTTTTAAAATTTTTTAAAGGAAAGGTATAGGCAGGAATGAAGAGGGGTGGGCAGGCAGAGAAGGAAGGAAGAAGCATTTAAAATTTCATTCAGTTGTTCATTCTGGTTGCTTCCCCCGGGGCCCAGGGGTATGTGGCACTTGCTCCTTTGGAGGCAACTGACCTAAGTGCTACTCCACCAGGGGATGTCTGTGTTGACTTCTGAAGCATGGTGGTTACTAAATACTAACAGTACCAAAAAACACTAAGATACATGTTTTAAAAGGAGGGACTGATTGATTCTGTTTAAAATAGCCATATGTGTTACATGTAACAGAGTTCATAAATATTTTACAGTGTTTAACAAACCATGCACTTAGAGTGAAGCCAATAAAAAGGAAAACAGGCATACGGATATGTGGTTTTGATTAACATTAGTTTTACACTATAAATTAAACACAGAAATTGTTGGGAGTAAAAGAAAAACAAAACTGAAGAGAGACACTCAGGGAATAAATGAGTTTCATGGTTAGGATAGAAAGCTTAATTCATAGGTTATTTTCATTAGATGGCAAAAATAATTTAGATGCACTACCACAATACTATGAATGGATACATTTGATAATGCATCAATAGTTCCTTTACTTCCATTTTAAGAGTGTATTTTGGTTTAGAGAGTAAATTCACCTACCTCAAAACAAAGAAGGGCAAGTAAAACAATGCAAAAACCAAACTGGCAAGTAATTTACTACAGAAAATCATACAAGTAACATATATTTCGGTGAGAAGTCAACAGAATTAAAAACAAGCATGTCAGCGACTCCTGATTCTGATCCTAATCCTTTTCTATAAACAATAGTAGTGAACAAAAAAGGCAGTGTACATTTCTCTTAGGTCTTTATCTATAACCCGTCTTCCTCATACACATATTTATCACCTACATTCATAAGGTTTAACATAGCAGGCACATATACATCTACAATACAATTTATAAAACAAACATTTGCCACTTGCTCATGCTCAAGTAATGTGAAAGGTGTTGGGTACAAAACACATACACTATATAGCAACATAGTATGACAGCTACCCAGAAAAGCATGGGCTACTGTGGGACCACAAATATTAATTATATACTCAGAGAGAAATGTGGGTAGATAATTTCACGGAAGGCAAGAGAAAACTAAAAGAATAGGGAAATGAGGGGTATACAAACATGGTGACTAGCTGGGAAAAGGTAAGACACTTAAATAGACAAAAATACTATGGTTTTAGAAGGCGGAAAATGGTCCATCAGTGGTATATCATAAAATACCTTATAATGAACTTCATAAAAGTTTAGAATATTAGCTGCTAATAAGCATTACTCTAAATTAATAACCTCTATATATTAGCTCCTATAGGCAAAGCTTTGTATTAGCAGACAGAGAAGAAGAAGGTATGAGTGCAGACAGCTGGTTTTGGAATTTTATTTTCTAAAGGAAAATGCTCTCTAACTAAAGGATTCTTTTCTCTCTTGACAAGCTAGTAGTATAAAATATACCTAACATATAAATTAAAGATTATTTTGCATTGTATAACATTGACTTATTTTTACCCAGCAGTTAAAATATCAAGTACTCTGTAAGCGGAACCCAGAAAAAAAAATTCTGTCGCAGAAATTGATACTATTTTTTTTCCTCAAATGCTGTAGGATAAATTTATGTAAATGTTTTCAACACTAATAAAATGTAAAACTAAAAAAAAATGTAATACTCAAGAATCTTCTACTCATTCTATGAGAGGGATCATCTGAATTTATTCGAATTCTTAAACATAACAATGAATGATAATAGAAAAATGTACTATTTGGGAGGTGAGGCGGAGTGAAGGAGTGTGTCTTCTGAAGTCTTACCTCAGCACCGAAGTAATTGAAGATTCCCACGACACTGACAGGAACAAGCTTATTCACACAACGTCCTAGAGCTTTTCTTCCAAGGGCAAACACAAAAGGAATTTCTTGTTCCCTTGCCATTGCTATAACATTATAGAGTGCCTCATCCAGGCCGCCTGAGAATACCAACATATGGATGGTTTAAATTTAGTTATTTGCTAAATAGAGCACTTGACAGTTAAAGCATAAAACAGGGTAAGACAGGATTTTATGAATGCTTGTGGCACTTGTTTTTCCACACATTTTCCTCTTTGAGTTTGTACTATATATAGATACATGTACACGTCTTTTTCTCCCCAGTTAAATCTTCACTGCCAATATTTTTGTCTTTCTACAGGGATTAGCAAAACAAGTGTCAAATATCAATTCAATAAACATGTATTAGAAAGGAAGTAACTAAGATTGTTAACAACAGACTCCTTGGTCCAATCTCTTGTTTAAGTAGCAATATATCACATGCAATACAAGGTTAAACAGTACTGTCTTTATTGATATTCCTCCTCTGTGGAGACTATGCTACTACAGCTACTGGGTACATCTCTCTCCCTAATCACCAGAAGTGGCTCCTCCATGAAAAAGGACAAATGAGGGTACGTTACATAGTATAAAGCAGTTGTATCTTCACTCAATACTCAAGAGCCTCCATATTGCGCAGATGGTTTATGACAAATTTCTAACATAAGCAGGAGTATAGACCTGTATCTTTTTCTTTCTTTTAAAGAGAAAAGGACCATTAAACAAAGGTAATATAAAAAATATTTAAGTAGAATATATTTGCAGAGGTAAAGAAATGCATTCTTAACTGCAACAGAGGGCTTGGTGGGCCAGTTAAAAATCTTCACTAGTGTTCACAGATGATTTTCTTTACAATCCAATCCAATTTTAACAAACGAGTATCAGGAACTGAAAGATTTCACATTCTTTCCTCATGCTCAATATTTTGTTATCTAAACTCTTAAGAAAGACATGGTTTCCATTTTGAAATTACTGTATTTCCTATAATTATGTTAAAGAGATCTCAAACACTTCAAAAATAAAATATTCATACCTTTTGACTGGATTTTTTCACAGTTTGGAGAAATTATAACACACTTAATTTTGTTTAACTTCATATGTTTGGTAACTTCCCTCAGACCCATAACTAGCCTTCTCCTGGCTTTTGCTCTCACAGGATCCTTTTGGTAGATGCGTTCCTGGAAACTGACAAGTTCTTGGAGAAGAAGAGTCACACATTCGTCAATCTCTTTACAGAGAACCTGATTACAATATCTGGAAAAGGAAACCAAAAACGGCTAAGTCTATCCTAATTCATTTTTCTGTAATTATAAAATTACTTTAGGGAAAAAAAAAATATAACCACATGAGATTTTCATTAAGAAATCAAGCATTTAAGACCTACTTCTTTCAATTAGAAAAATGAGTTTTTCTGAATTAGAACAGATTGGCTTCTATATAAAGGACACTTTAACCTCATGAAAGTACTATGCAAAATCCCCATTATTAAATTCTTAAAAAGAAGATCAAATGTTAGAAATTCACATGAAGACTGATAGCTGACAGAAGGCGAATGCTTTAAATATAAGAACTTAAAGATGTTCGGTGTTTTGTTTGCTCAAACTACCAAGTAATAATAAACAACAACACTATAATCAGAACAATCAAGATACTTAAAACTGTTCAACCTCAATAAGAAAACTAAGACTAAAACTTACTCTCTAAATCTTTTGCTGTGGATTTTCGTTATTGTGGAAGACGCCATTGGGCTGCCTATTCCAGAACTAGCTGGAGAGCCTTGTGACACAGGTGTCATACAGTACGGAGAGTTCTGACTTGCTGGAGAGAGTGAAGTATCACTGGGCACGCTCAGTCCAGTATCTGTGGAGAGGTGGGGCGAGAAGAAAGAATTTATAAACTTTAAATGCTAAAAAGCAATATACTGATCAACGCAATTTTCAATGGGAGTTGTCTTCTGTATTACTGCCAAGTTGTCCAGAAGCTAGCCAGTTGGGCATTATTCATGACAAATACACTTTTCATATACTACAGAATGAAATTTTCCTACTATCTCTTAATATATACACTGAAAAATCAAGCACAGCTGACTAGTCTCTACAGAGAGAGGTCCAAATTATCTAAAAGGTTTATTCCTAGAAGATTTAAAGAACGAAAATTAACTTCTGAATTTATTTCCAGATCATATTACCCATCTCCTTCACCTCGATTTCCCACCTATTTCTTCAAAATTGTGTTAACGACTAAAAAATTCCCACTGTTATGGCCAATGATGAATTCTACTTTACTTATTCCTTCCCATACCACTCCTGATTCTCCAAGCTCCACTCCAGCTTCTCTCTCATTTGGTCTTGCTTCTGTGCTTAGGCAGCTACGTTTTTAGATGCCATCTCTTTAACACAACTGCTGCCTTCAGTTACTCCTCCTTTCCTAAGGAGCTCATATTTGTATATCCAATTCATTAACAAAGCTGCACATATATCTACTTATCTCCCTACAGGATTATTAGCTTTCTGTAGAAAGGAACAGTACACTATGTATTTTTTAAATTACATCTCTACCATTTTTACCTCCATCCCAGTTTTTAAAGTACACAAGGTAGAAGTACAATAAACACTTGCTAAATGAATGGATGGACAAATACACCTAAATACAAAGGCAATCATATTTAAATGAGAATAAAGGGGAATCCTAACCACGTATGTTCTAGCTGAAAAATTCTTAGACGTAAACTCACTTTTCCAAATGGAACACTGATACTCAATCTATTTGTAAATTAGGTTTAAAGGTCATCAAAAGTTCAAAATATAAACCTGCAGAAAAGGAACCTAGACAGGTCTCTCTTAAAATATTTCTCCCACAGTAGTATAAATTTTAGACGAAATCTGAAATTTTGTTGAGGCCCCAACTGGAATCATATGTGTTGGTTACTGTATGGGACTGAATGTTACTGGCCAACTGAACTCTGTACTTTACTATAAAAGACTGCAATCCTTTCCTCATTTTGACATATGTATGAACTCCATGAAAGCAAGAATGAAAATCAACAAAATGACTCAATAAGTCCTATTAAAGACAGTCAACAATGTTCTGGATATTAGAAAAAAGACACAAAAAGAATTATGATGATTATAGAGTACTGAATCTCATGCATTGGTAAGATCACCATTATGAGGGTTCAAAACAAATTCAGGATTTAAGCCTCAAAAATGTCACAGGCCTACTATATAACACCAGCCCTCGTGCCCTTTTAAACTATCTGCCTACAGAAGCACTTGAAATCACTCTCAAAAATAAAAAAGTTTAGATAAAATATGGAATATACACACTAATTAGGAGCACAATGAGTGGTGGTTTACCTATCAGTTAAAATACTCTGGACCATTGCATGAGCAAGAAGCGGAAAAGGGATGATCTTACCTTCCTGGGAAACAATTTCCTGCGGCAAATCATCAATAAAATCTAAGTGCATTTCTACTGGCTCCTCAGATCCCAAAAGATTGTGGTCCACAGTTAAACGGCCTTTCTTTTCCTCTCTTTCTTTCAAAATAACCTAAAAGTCATTACCAGTCTTTAATTACTGATCACTCTTTAAGTATGTACTGAATGATTAAAATATTAACTATTACACAGCATAGTAGGTTCACTTAATATGGGCATAAGGATTTTGGTTGGCAAAGCATTTAGTCACATAGAAACTGACTGGCAAAATGGTAAATGTAATACTAGGCATGATCATTGAAGGAAGTACTATATGTAAAATTAAGGGAGGCAACTGTGCTGTATGACACACAGCTGTCAAACTCTATCTGCTTCATTCCTTAAATCCTGGTTGACAAACTAGTTTCTGCAAAAATGGGTAAACAAAAAAAAAGATTGGAAACCAGGTCATATAATTGCATCAGATTTACATTTTGCGGTTTTCAATTCTCTAGACACGGATTATCTAATTCTGCTTTCTAGTAACAATACTGAGTTAAATGAAGTGCACTAACCTCGATTTACAGATGAAGAGTAAAAGTTTCTCTGAAACTACATAACAAACACTGAGGTCAACACTAGAATTTAGGACTTCTGATTCCTAGGATCCAATATTTGGATGCTAAATGTTTAACACTTCTTGTTAAACCTTAAAGAAGAATTCCTTCTCCAGGGTCTTGTTCAACACAGAAAAATTACAGTCATGACATTGGTGATATCCCTAACCTCAATAAACTAGTTATCATAAAGATGCATGCATGCCTATGAATATTTCACAATTACAGCTGGCTAAAATGCCATAACTACTTTTGCAAGACCAATTTAAATTCTTAATTTATCCTATAAAATAAACATCTCTAGATTTTGGTTTACCTTTTTAAGTGCGGTGGGCCGTTTTAGTTTGGCAATTTCCTTCTCTTTTCCTTTTTTTGCTTTAGCACAAGTAATGTCCAAAGAATTAAAGGATGTCAAACAGGGTTGACTTTTAGTTAAAGGTTTTCTGTTAGTAGAGTCTTTAGTGTGAAAAGAAGCTGCAGTGACCACTATAAACAAACAAGAACATTAATTTTACAATTATGGCCAATTTCATATATTTTCAAAATTTCTTATGATGAATCTACAAAAACAAAAACATCTTATTCTCAAGGAAAAACTGACATAATAGTAGTAGTACATGGCCATGCAATGTCCCTCAGATATAGCGTTTATCCATCTTTTTGGCCTCCATGAGATAGATGACAAAGCCAATGCGATTAACTAATTTAGCAGTCCAAAGTCATGATACATAAATTACTAGTTCTACTCCCTTACAGTCACACCCAAGCATGGCAATTCCTTGCAGCTGGTCCTCAGTCAGAACTATTCTACCTTTGAAATCTATAAGCTCTGTACCTCTCATTCCTACTGAATCTGCTTCAATTAAGAAACAAGGTTGGTGAGCACCCTGGAGTAGCCTCTAAAGAAGCCAGGCCACATACTCCTGAGTTCCAGTCCCAGGTCCAGGGGAAAGCAGCCAGTGTGAACAACTGAATGAAAGTTAAAAAATAAAGTGCTTCTTCATCTCCTGTCTTCCTTCCTGCACCTTTCCTTTTTTGCAAAAAAAAAAAAAAGAGAGAGAAAGAAACAGGCTTATAAAAGAAAGTCTCACTTCTTGTCATCAGTAGATTTATGACTTCTTAAGCTGTACTCTAAATACTCTTCAAAAATTTTTTTAAGATGAAAAGTGCAGGTGTGACTGAAGGTGAGTAGGCAGGCAGGGAAGAAGAGAAAGGAGGAAGAAACTTTTTATTTAGTTGTTCATCTTGGTTGTTCCCCTGCCCCCTAGGTCGAGAACACAGATGCATGTGGACAACTAAACCAAGAAGGTACACCATATTCAGCAATTCTTTTATGCCTGATGATATCCTTATTCTCCCGTGGCTACCCCCAATTCTTAAATAGTTCTAAATCTCTAATTGCAAACTTCTCTTTCTAACAAAGAAGATTTCTGCCACTTCCCTGGAAGAAGCTATTCAATACAAACCTATAAAGACATCTGAGAAAAGGCCTATCTCCAAGGCTAACCTCCTCTGTTCTTGGTCCCTTCTCAGGATTTAGTTGAGAGCCTCTTTTCATTTCTTTCTTTCTCCATGCATCTTTCAAGTACCTACTTAATTCTTAACTCTTTTTCCCTAACTCTAAACAAGCTCAAACCTCTTCTATATGAAAGGGAAAAAAAGAAAGGCCAACAAACAGACTTCCTCTCAAGCTAAGATATTATCACTCCCCTTTCCTTCTGAACAATCTGCTTTCTCATCACTTCCCAACTGATACAACCTGGCCTCTGACCCACTAGCTATCTTGAAACTGCTATTGTCAAGAACACACAAAATTTTGCAACTGCCAAATCTAATTCTCCAAATCTTTGCTCTATTTTAGTTGTTTTTTCGAGCATTTGCTACCAAAGATCACAATTTCTTCCTCAAAATTCTTCCTCATGATCTAGAGGGGATCCTGCTAAGTGAAGTAAGTCAAAAGAAGAAAGATACCAGATGACCTCACTCATAGGTGGAATATGAATAGACAAAACAAAGGAAAAGATGAAACAAAACCAACCCTTCCGACACCTGCAATAGAACTAAGGCTACCAATAGGGAAAGAGACAAGTGGGAGAGGCAACTGGTAGCGGAGCCCACTGGACAGTGGGGAAGAACACTTGGTGATTTCGTGGAGGGCAGGGTGTGCTGACATATATCTGAGGAATGGGGAACCTATACATCTGAGGTTATTTTAATGTGCAGAATAAGTTACTACAATAAAAAAAAATTAAAATTAAAATAAATTTAAAAAATTCTATCCTCAGCTCTGATATTACATTCTATTTTTCTTACCCTTTATCCCTTTGCTTTTCTTTCCTCTTTTTCTTTTTTTTTTTTAAAGGAAAAGTAGGCAGAGATGAAGGTGAGTAGGTAAGCAGGCAAACAGAGAGAGGAAGAGGAGAAGCATTTAAAAAAAATTCTTTTTTAGTTGTACACCTTGATTGTTCCCGCTATTCCTGGGAGTGAACTCAGATACTAAGGATGTATGTGAACTGCGCTCAGACAGAGGCAGCATTAACTACTACTCAAGTAGTGCATGACATCTTAACTTTTCTTAACACTGTCAATCTTAAGTATTTCCACAGCTATAACAATCGTATCTATTTGAAATTCACTGACATCTACCCTAAAGTGCACATACTTATGTTAAAGGGGAACCACATCTATCATCTCATTTAGTCCTCAAAACTATCGTAAAGCAGGTATTATCATTCTATGTTAAGTGTGAGGAAATCGAAGCACAGAAAGGTTAAACAAACTGCCAAGGAAATACATAAAAGAACAGGAGTCAAAGCTAGGCAACTCGACTCGAGAGTCCCTGCTTGGAGCCACCAGGCAATATTGCCTCCAGAATACTAACACTTCAGTTCCATTCCTGATAGTTCTTTACTCTCCGTTAGATGCTACTCTCTTTCTCTCCATCTCAGTAACACACCTCTACTGACTACCATGAATTCAATTATTATTTTTACTAATAGTTACTCAAAGCTAAACTTTATATATAGATTTAAATATTTTGTACACAGGATTAAAGTTATACATTGCTATTTATCTTTTTATCTAATCAGCAATAGTCTTTCTACATAGAAACAAAAGAAAATTAAATTCTGCCTCTCAACATCAATGCTTTTCGTTGGTGCTCTTTCCTTCCTTTTGTCCATTCCTTAAGCTTCTAAAACAAAAACTATAAAAAAAAAAGAGGGAGTACATCAGAGATGCTGGGCTCAAAATCTGACAAGGTTTGTAAAAATATAAATTACTATTTTCAGTAGACAGATCATTGCTCTCTCACAATTTGATTGAGACTCCTACATTTCCTATTTGGTTGCAAAGTGGATAATTTAAAGAGCTGAAGAACTTGTGATTTTACAACTCTTAAAGAAGAAAGGAATTTGGTTGGTTCAAAAATTCAGACTTTTCAACAGACCTGAAGGAACTGGGAGAATAAACTATATTGATATCTGAGGAAAGAGTTCTAGGAAAAGGAAATACCAAGCAAAGACTAAGCCTGGAGCACAGCACCAAGAGAGAGAGCTAGGAGCAAGTGGATGCGTCTATGGAACAGTGCGGGCCTAACATGCTAGAGCACTGTGTGCCAGGAAAGAACGGTGATGAGGGCGAAAAGGTCATAGGTTACAGAAGACACAGTCTAAGTCAGGACTCTGGCTTTACTCCAAGTGAGATAAAGAGCTACTGGAGGGTTCTGAGTAATGGAGCAATATAATCCAGCTTATATTTTGCAAAGAGCACTCCTTCTAAGACAGACTGGAGGGCAGGGGGAGGTTGTAGTCAGGAGACTACTAGAGAAGAGCAATGGGCACTACGAGGGTGGCTGGTCAATAGACTGGAGGTTTTTCGTTTTATGTATAAAAAATTTAGATGAACAATATTCCAAATTCATCAGCAAAGCCAAACAGCACACTGCTCAGCCTAGTGCATCACCTGTGTATGACAGAGGTCTGGTATTAGTAATCTGCCGTGCTTTCATGGCTTGCTGTTGCTTTTCCAGAGCTGCCAACATGTCTCCCAAATCCAGCTGCACAGGTGTTTTATTCTTTTTACCAGCCGCCTTTGACAAAGCTTCCTGCAAGGCAAACATGAAAACATTTATTTTTTATTATAGTGTGAAAGTGAGGTGATTTAAAATCATAGTTGTGATTCTTTGTCCATCACCCCCAAAATGGCCAAATAGTTACATTTGTTCATAAAAATTAATATGTAACATCAGATTAGTGGTTACCAGAAGGGAGATGAGTGGTAAAGTAGATTAAAGGAATCAATTACCTGGTGAAGGATAGAACTAGACTGTTAATGGTGAACTAAACACAGTACATACAGATGCTGACTTACAACAATGCACACTGTTCTAATGCAGTGTTTCTTCAATTAAAAATCATTAAATGATTATATACCTGTAATTTTTTTTGCTCCATACTTATTTCTGAATATTCTTGAGCTGTGGCAAGGGCTGCAGCTAAAGCTTTCTTCTTCTGACTTTTTGCACGTTTAGGAACTGAGGTGGTAATGGGAATTGGAGTCTGAACTATATTGATTGGTGAGTTTTCAGGTAAATCATCCAGCTATGATAATCACAGAAAAACATGTTAGTGATTCCATAAAAATCTAAGCATAAGAAAAGACAATCCAGAATGTAGGATATTCTACAGTATAACTGGACAAGACCCTTCAAAGCATAAAAGGCACAGTAAGATGGTAAGATTCTTGTCTGGATCCCTTACTGAAAACAAAATAACCCAAAAGTAAAGTTTTGCAACAACTGGGGAAATTTTCACTATGGGATGTATGTTATATGACATAATTTAATTAATGGTATTTTCTTGTCTATAATGGAACTCTATGAACTTCATAGGAAAGTATCTTAATTCTAAGTTGCAAAGAAATATTAAAAACAGTGTCTTCTGTCATGCTGCACCATGTCTTTATATTTGTCTTTAATAATTCAAGAGTCATCTTTCAAAAGGTGTTTTATTTTGCTTATTTTTTTAAAAAATCAGTTAATTACCACTTTTGAAGAAAGCTTCTGTTGCATATTCTCATCTTTTGTATTTCCATTCTCATTCAGTTCTCGAAATCCATCTTCATCCTGGGAAAGTTTTATATTTTAAGTAAAAACAGAATTAAATACCACAATAAACTATTGTGGCAAACTTTTTATAATGCTTATTAAGTCATGAAAAATGGAGAATAAATTTAATACTGTATTTAAAAAAACATAGAGGAAGACAGGCAAGCAACAGGTAAGAAGGGAGAGGAGAGAGAGGAGGAAGCATTTTATTTATTCAGTTGCTCATTTTAGTTGTTCCTCCAAGTCCCAGGATCTGGGCCACAAACCCAGACCCTTGAGTTGTATGTGGATTGCTGAACACTTAAATTAACAGAGAATGCTATACTGTACTGTTTTTAAAGTTAGTCGAAGTACATCCCAGTGGTTCAGACGCTAAGTTGGAGGCTGGGGTGTGAACCCTGTAAAACACAAGGATCTGAGTTCAAGACCTGGGGCTAAGGGGGCACAAGCAAAATTAAATAATGTTTATTTATTAAATAAATATATACAAATATGAAAGTGCTCCTTCCCTCCCTTCCTTAAATGCTTCTTCCTCTTCTCCTTTCTTCTCTTTAAAAAAATAAATAATGAAATAAAGTCAGTCTAAAAGGGGGCACACCACATGGCTCAGGGAGCTGACACAAGGGTGTATGAACCACGTAAAGGCCAAGGACCCGGGTTCAAGATCCAGGCTGAGATGAAAAAAACAAAATATTAGAGACGCTTCTTCCTCCCCTTCCTCCTTTCTCTCTTCGAAAATAAATAGTCTCAGAAGGAAATCTTCTCAAATGTTAAAATACAATTATTCACAGATGGAGGTATAGCTGCACATGCCCACCCTTTGGATTTCTAAACCTACAATTCCATTTTTATTAATAATTTTACCCTACAATGTATATATAATTGAAAAGAAATTCAAAAAGGATTTTATCACCTTTCAGATATTTGGAAACTATTTTATAAACAAATGGCTTAATACAAATTTCATTAATACCTTGTCCTGAATTACCACAACTGTCAATCAGGTTAAAAGGCTAAAAAAATATTTCTATTTCAAGTAATTTCTTAACCATTCTCTTTACACTGAATTTTATGGCTAATATCTTTAATTATATAGCCAATCATATAGTTAAATGCAAATAATATGCCATATGTACTATTCTTGACAGAATGACCGAGATGTACATGGGATATCATTTACCATCCTGATAAACCAAATTCTACTCATATTAAAGTCTGTTCTAAAAGTTATGCCCACCCAGCCCCAAACTCAAAATGACTTGTCTCTTCTTTCAGCTCCAACCACACTCAAGCAATCATCAAATGTGTGCACGTCTACATTCTACCACAGCAACCCACCCGAAGGTAGTGCTTATTAACCTCAATGTATCATTCGTAGCACCTTATTTATTTTATTTTCTTTTCTGTCACCCCCAGCCCCCGTCTCAAATCTAGTTCCATGGTTTCCACAGTCTGCCACATAGGGAGGCTCAGAGCACCTTACTTTACACATGTAACAGGTCTTCAATAAGAGCTGGTTAGATGAATAAACGACTGAATAGTGCAATTAGAATATAAACTGCCTGCCTAAAGCAAATTAGTCTTTTTCCCCCCTTCTTCAAGATTCTCCTGGCAGGCAGTACACATTAACTAGATTGAACTTGAACTATTCAAATCAGAAAAGCTGACAAACTGACTGATCAACAATAACAAAACTTAGGGAGGTGGACCCCGGTGGAGAATGGTTAGCTCAACAGTCTCTAGACAAGCACAGGTCCCATACCCCTGAGTTCAAATCCCAAGTCCCAGGGAAAACAAACAGTGTGAATAATAAATAAAAAGAAAAGAAAATGCTTCTTCCTCCTCTCTCTTCCTGCCTGCCTACCTAGTTGCCTTTATTTCTGCCTGTACCTTAAGGGAAAAAAAAGAAAGACTTAGGGAGAAAGTTTTATACAAGGTGAAGCTCACGTAAGTTCAATCTCTACCTCTCCAAGTTATCTCAAAATAATGAAAACTCATAAAAATTACTTTTTAAAAATAAGGTTAATGTTAGACTATCAATCATCAAGACAAACATGAGCTGGTACTTCTGAGTAATTTATAATCTAATAGTAGAGGTACATGTTAAGAGACAAAAAGTATTTATCATAAAAAGTTTACAAGTAACAAAAACAATTTTGAGTGGGAACATTTGCTGTTAACTGTTTACAAACAGTTTGAAATTACCTCAAAATATAAAGACTCAGCATTTGGGTCACTTCTATGAGAATGAGATGGATTGGAGTTTAACTGCTTGTTATCTTGTCTCTTTTGCAAATTCTGTCTTCTTTCTGAGGAAGTACTATGTCCTCGGCATCTGAATCCAACCTATGTAAACCCCGGGGTGGGGGGGGTGGGGAGGGAGTGTCATTGTTACTTTTAAGAAAATGTTTCACTGAAGTGCAATACACTTACAGAAAAATGCACCAAGTATACAACTCAATGAACTGTCTCAAAGTGCATAAATTATGAAATTTATAAGGTCATTATAAGCAAAATATGTACATGTGACAATTAATGCCTATTACTTTTACTATCCTGTACATGAACACATGTCAGCTTTACTCACCGTCGTCAAAAACTGGAAACAACCCAGATGTCCTTCAATGGGTGAATAAACTAACTGCAGACTATAGAACAAGTCATTCCTAAAAGGCCTACATTAATTACTTACACAACAAAATTAGAAGAACAAAAATATAGACAGAGACTAGATTATGGATTCTAAGGATCGAGGAGAGAGAATAGAGGGGAAATGGAAAGGAGTGTAACTACGAAGGATCTTGCAGTGATAGATCTGTTTTGATCTTGGCTGGATGTCAAAATACCTGGGTTGTGGCATTTACTACAATTTTTGTAAAATGTTACTACTGGGGTCAACAACATTATCTTTTTTTTAAATGACCATTAGCATTTAATTATTTTATTGAGATATAATTGACATTATGATGTTATAGTCAGGTATACAAACACTGTGATTCACTATTTGTGTATATAGTATTGTATGATGGTGATCACAATTTAAGTCTAATAATATTTGTTACCATATATAGTTACAAAAATGTTTTCTTCTTATAAGAACTTCTAAAATCTACTCTCCTGGCAACCTTCAAATACTCAATACAGTGTTACTATAGTCAACATGCTCTACTCTACATCCCTATGACTTAATTATTCCATAACTGGAAAATTTTTACCATTTTACCACTTTCCCCCATTTGGCTCACGTCTCACACTTTTTTGTACATTCTTTTTATTATTTATAAGTCTTCTAGCAACTACATTTTTAGAAAACTTTAAAATCTTGTTTCTAAAATTTAAGAGAATAACATTTTCATACTACCACATAATCTTATTAAATTTTCAAAATGTTCAATTGTCACAGGGCAAGAAAAAAACTCAGTAAGCATCTTAAGAATCTTAAGACATTTCAAGTTTCCTTTCTTAAGTACCCAACACAGTTAACACGAAATGCCTCTCTTAACCAAAACAATTAAAAGATGTAAAAAGCATGATCTTCGTTATAAGTCACCCCAAAATGCTAACAATTAACAGAACTTGAAGCCGATCTGAACAAAAGGTGCTGGTATATAGGTTTTGGAGTATGAAATCAAAGGCATGCACACAAAGACCTGGAGCCATCTGGCAAGTTCTATGTTAAGCAACTGGTTAAAGACTTGCTAATAAGAAATAGAATTTTTATATTCTATTGGGAAGTAGGTTGTATAGCATTAACTATAGGAATAGTAATAAACAACTTTAATTCTTCCTTAGAGAATATACTATGACAATTAGGTTACTTCTTACAACTTCTAAGCATCTGTTAAGAAACTATATAATGAGTGCGTCCTGGTGGAGTAGCAATTAAGTTAATCGCCTCTGAAGGATGCTGGCCACATACCCCTGGATTCAAGTCCTGGATCCGGGGAGAGGTAACCAGTGTGACGACTAAACGCAAATAAAAAATAAGGATGTTTCTTCCTTCTCTCTCTTCTTGTCTGTCTACTTGCATTCGTTCCTACCTGCATCTTTCCTTTAAAGAACAATGAATTATGTGCCCTGGTGGAGTCTGGCCAGAGCAGTCCACAACAGCCCAAAGAGCTAGGTTTGCATACTGGGGCTGGGGGGAACAACCAAATAAAATAAAAATAAAATGTTTCCTCCTCCTCTCTCTAAAAAAATTAAAAACCAAATAATTTTCCAGATACCAAACAGTTTCTTGGTTTTAAATATTTATCTCATTTCAAATAAGTTTAGGTATTTTTTTAAAAAAAAGAAAGGCACAGGCAGGAATGAAGGCAAGAGGAAGAAGGATATTTTGTATTATTTTAGTTTTTATTTAGTGGTTCGCACTGGTTGCATTTCCCTAAGCCTGAAACTCGAACCTAGGTGTATGTGGCTTGTTCCTTCAGAGGCGACTGACCTAACTGCTGCTCCACCAGGGCACACCAGATTCAGTTATTTTTAAAATGATGAAATCTTGCCATTTGCAACAACATAGATGAAACTTGAAAGGATTGATTTGAGTAAAATAAATCAGAGGGAGAAAGACTAATAGCATATCATTTCACTCATATGTAAAAGATAAAATCAAATGAACAAAAAAACCAAAACCAAACCACTTGATTTGACAAGAGGATGGTGGTATCAGAGGGGTGGTGGGAGGGGTGCTAAAGCGACAGGTAGAGCAGGCAGACTACACTGGGATAGATGGTAATGAGTGGGGAGCATGGTGTGGCATATATAGTTGTCAAGGAATGAAGCTGTACACATGAAATTTTCACATTGTTGAAAAACCAATGTCATCTCAATAAAAACAAAATAAAACTAAGGGCTTATGAACATAAAAAAAGAGGAATACACGTATGATGAAACATTTTTTAAAAAATCACTGAAACACTGCATAACATCCTAACAGAGGCTTCAGGTGATGAGACATATTTTAGAGTCAAATGATAACATCTAGCTGGTAGTTATATGAATGTTCTATGTGAATTTTACTGTGCAGAAATTTTCATAAAAAAATTAGTTCATGAAAAGAAGTTCATGTAAGGATGGTAAAAATAAGTGCAGCTTACAATATCTAGATACTAAGGAAGCAACTTAATTCGCTGTCCCCTGGTAGCTTAGTTGTTAGCCTTGTGTCTGGGGTGCAGTCTACATACAGCATAAGGCCCTGGTCGGTGGAACAATTCAAATGAACAATTAACTACATAAAAATACTTCTTTCTCCTCTCTCTTCCTTCCTAGTTGCTGTCTGCCTTCCTTCCTCCCTCCCTCTTTAAAAAAAAAAAAGGAACAAACTAATTCACATAAATTATTAACACTGAAATGAGGACTAATAATCAAGTCCCAAGTCAGGGATGAATAAAAACAAGAAAGCAATTCTCAACCCTTCATTTTTTGTACAATCACTATCACAAAAAATAAATAAAAATCTGCACTCAAAAAGGTCATCTGAATTACATTAAAAAGCACTTCTAAACCAGCGTTGTTACAGGCATTAAAACAATTTTCTTTAGAATAAGAAAAGGTGCAAGCAGGAATGGAGTTGATTAGGCAGGCAGACAGAGAGAGAGAGAGGAGGAGGAAGCATCTTTATTTTTTTATTTCATTGTTCATATTGGCCGCTACCCAACTGGGTGTGGGACTCCAACCCAGAGGTACGTGGTCTGTACTTGTTCAGAAGAGACTGACCTAACTGCTGCTCCACCAGGGCACACAAAATGCAAACTAATTCTTATACTTGGAGATATAAAGTCCAAGATTAATTAAAACTCAAAACTGAACAGTGCCAATGAAATTCATCAGTACCAAGAATTTCAATTACCTCCTACAATGAATAAATAACCACAATTTTTTAGTTCGTCTAAGAAAAAGAAGTTGACAGAAAGTGGGCATGCAAAATAAAACAGAAAGTACAGTTTCAAAGATACATATTAAGATTCTTAAATGACTAGTCTAAAATTAATAAAAGATTTATATTTTCATAACCATTTACATAACAAAAAAGCATATTAGGAATTAACATTATGAACAATCTGTACAAACATTTGGAAACCATATAACACTTCTGAATACAAAAATATAACTCAACAATTGGAAGACATACTGTTTTATTGCACAGAAAGATGCCACATCATAAAGGTAATCCATTTTCCCTAATAAGATTAATTTGACCAATGGGAAAAAAAGAAACTACAAAAACAGATTTCAATGTAAATGGGAATTTAATAAATGATAAATGTTGTTATCTCAGAGATGGATTTTCAATTAATGGTGGTAGAAGATTTGGGGTGCCACCTGTGAAAATACAAAATAGGGTCTATATCTCACATCATCTAATAAGATAAATTCCAAATGGAATAGAAAGTTAAATGTGTAAAAAAAAGCATAAACACAGGAGGAAAACAGGCAAACGCCTTTAAACCCTGGAGTGGACAAAAGACTTTTTTATACTATAATTTAAAATCCCAAGTTATCTAAAAAAATGAATAAATAAAATCAACTTATAAAAAGAAACTTAAACTACTGCTATTTTAAACATAAACTCATGCACTGTAATAATAATCAACTTACTACTGCTATTTGAAACATAAAATAAACTCATGTATTGTAATAACAATCATTAAAGTTAAAAAGATAAACCTAGCAAAATATTTGGGACTTGTAGACTAACACCTCCTAGAAATTTAAAAAATATGATTAGCTTGAACAAACTGATTTAAAATGTACAGAGAGGGAGAGAAAAGGATCAAGCTACAAAAAATGAGGAAATCATAAAATCGCAGATGATGACAGAAAAATACAAATGGCCCTTAAATATACAGAAAGATGTTCAACTTCATTGCATACACCATTTCGGCCAGTTGTTAACAAAGAGAATATTCTGAAAACATGATTTCTGAGGCTGTTTGAAAACACTCTCCAAATTATTGTAAAAATAAACAGCCCAGAAACAGCATATAGGACGTAAGAAATTAGCAAAGGACTAAAATGGCAGGACTAATGAGAGAAAAGACTGCGTAACAATGTTAGGGCAATGAGTTAGCTACTCTGAAAATCAACATCAGATTATACCTCACATCAAAATAAATCTCAGAGGATGAAGTCTTGAAATACATTATAAACATATAGCAAGTGCATATTTGATTTCTACAAGAGTTTTAAAGTCTAAAAACAATCGGAAATTGCAAAAGAGGACGATATTCTAACTTACAGATAGAAAAGGATTATGCAGGTCAAAAATAAAACAAATATCTATTTAAGAAAAGTACAACAAAGCAATAGAAGTATAAAATACATTGTTCATCATCTGGTTCCAGTCCTTTTGGAATAAGCAGAAATACAAAAGGAACAAAACTTAACATGCATTAGGTTTGCAAAATTGTTTTTGTTTGTTCTCTGAACCACTGCTCACTGTTCTGAAACAGAGATACGTTTTTCTGTATCAGTAGTATTCCCTCTCAAGTGGGCCACTGATAGGCTTCCACAAGCAACAGTACTGAGGCTGCAAATTCGGCAGGTCTAGCAGTTACCATTTCAACATAAAATTTCAGCACTTAAGTAAATATTTTGTAGATTTTGTTTATCTAATCTATATAAACAATTCTTATTCTAGCTAGATTGCCTCACAAGTCTGCCACAAATAACGACTCATATTTGCAATAACCATAGGGAAGAGGACATTGTTTTGCTTGTTTTCGTGACGGTCTATTTAATGTTAGGGTACATCTGAAGTACTTGATTTTTGGGAAGCAAAACAAAAGGCAAGTACTTGATCTATTTAATCCATCAGCAATTTATGCTTATTCCAGGTCCTCCACAGATCTATTCATATGGTAACATTAATTCCTTAACTAGATTTAAGAAACAAGCTACGTAAACAGTGAAGAGGTAAAATACTGACCAATAAACAACCCCTTGATTTCACAATCAATGCAAGAAGAAAATTTTTCGAAGTTCCTAACAGTATATCATTTACTTTGCTGTACTTCCCAAGGCCAGGAAGCTGCCTAGTTTAGTGACATTACCACTCAAGGCAGTCACCTCTATGGCACTGCTATAAGCACAGAGCATGGCTTGTGGTGTCTACAGTTAAAGACACATAAACAAGGCAGCAGTCAGTCCTCGATTTCAAAGAGTCAGTATTTAGGGCATTATAATTTATAAATTTGTATATGGAGAGGAAAAAGTCATGGCAGATGAAGCAGGGTTAGAGGGTATTCATTTTTTAAATTATGAAATACCAAAATATATTTCATAAATAGATACAACATAAACCTATATTACAAATCTAGAGCGAACATTTTGCCATTGTTTCATTATTTAAATAACAATTTTATTGGCCAAACCATTTTAAAGTCACAGATACGCTATTTCACTTTAAAATAATTCAACATGTATCTCCAAAAATAAGACACTGCCTCTCAAAGTCATTATATAATTTATAATAATTCATCTCACACTATTCAAATTTCTCCAACGAAATGCAAATTACCTGCAAATTATTTCTTTGTTCGATCTGTCTTCCACCTCTAGAAAATGCCTGATTTTTTTCCATCCAAGGTTTTTTCTGAGTTGCCTGGCAAGTAACATTGGACCAATTTACACCACCTATAACAAATGATTTTTAAAATAGGATTTTTAATAAAAGATGCCTACATGCCCTCAACTTCCATGTCCTAAAAACCAGTCATTATAAATATAATATTTATTACAGTACATGAAAAATTTTCTATGAACTTAAGTCACAGTCCAGTTCTAAGCAATACAAGTATTGGCATTTTCTCAATTTTATCAGCAAAACTGTATTTTCCAATTAATTTAAATGTCCTTGGAAGAGTTCCAATTTTCTTGCAACAGCGGAAAGTTTTAAGCTTAAAAGCAAAATTCTGACACGGACAAAGAAGAAAGTATAGCAAAAACACTACAGAAAATAAGTACCTGCACATACAGATGACTCCGCATGCTAAAAATAAAAACAAAAAGAAGACCATTATTTTTTGCTTAATCGACACCATATACCTTGCGAAACATAATTTCATCTAGTGTAAGGCATACTTATTCCAATCTTTGAAAAAACACTTCTATATTGAGTTTTCATGTTAATAAAACATACCAAATACATTTTAACCAGCCTTTTATACTAGGACTTATTAATAAAACTGGATACACAAAGAGCACAAAGACAACACTAACGAAGATGACTAAGAGAAAAACCGGAGCAATGGGACATACACTCGAGGTGCTAGAATCGGGATTTCTCAGAGGCCCTGCTGCAGGCTGGTTGTTGCTGTGTTTGGGGCTGCAGTAGCCACTATCACTGTCGATGTCGGCTTCACTGGCCCCCTGCTCACTGGAGGATTCGGCTGTAGGATGGGACGCTCTTCTTCTCCTGCCTTTGGACTTCCAGAGCATTGTGGCAGAACTCTCCGAGAGAGACTTATTAGCGATGTCAGATGGGAAATCTAAAAGGCAAGAAATAAGGAAACTCTGTATGAAGACCAAGTTGATAAATTCTTGTTAAACTATCATTAAAGTTCTAAGAAAATAAAGATACCTAACTCTGGAAGTGGTGTAAATGTTTTCAAAGTATAATTAAAAGTTAAGATGTTCCTGAGAAGTTGGTTTATAAGATGGGTTTATTATGAAAGAGAATCACATACTTTAATAATTAAAACATTGTAACAAACCACCAGCACCCAGTGAAGAGAAAATCTCTAATCCTTTGAAGTCCACTACATGTTCCCTTTGCTACAGCAACCCCTTCCACCCCTAGAGGTTACCTCTATTCTGAATTCTGTGTGTACCATTCCCTCATATTTTTTATGGTTTTACCACAAATTTTCATATTCCTAAAAAATGCAAATCACATAATGCTGAGGTTTTTAACTTAACGTATGATAACACTCTTTCCACATCCTTCTGTGACTAGCTTCTCCCCTCCACCCTCAACACAAGTTTTGAGATTCTGATGCATGTGGTTGTAATTCAATACATCGGTCGCATGCAGAATGACTGCTATGTATGAATATACCATTATGCATTTATTCTTTGTATCACTGATGAGACACTTGAATTGTTTGGGGTTTTGCTATTAAGAAGAATATTGCTATAAACATTCTTATATAGACATATGAATACATATGGGTGCATGGGAAAACTTCTCTAAGGTAAAACTGCTGTGCCCTAGGGGATACACATATTCTAACTTTACTTGGTATAGCCAAGTCATTTTCAGAGGTGGGTAAAGTAATCTACACCCCAATAGCAGAATATAAATATTCCCAATGATCACATATTCAGCAACTACTTGATACTGTCTTCTAGGCTTAATTTTTACCAATTGTTGGGCATAAAATGGTGACTTGTTATAGATTTTAATTTGCATATTCCTGCTTAAATAATGAAATTGAACATCTTTTCTAATGCTTTTAGTCACTGTTTTCCCTTCCTTTCTTGCTAATTTTACTTCTGGATTGCGGACTTCTCTATTCTTCCACTGAGCTAGTTGTTTCTAATTTTTGTATTTCACTAGTTGTGAACCCAAAACAAAACTAAAAAAACTCCTACAATCTCCTCCCAATCCAACAAAACACAAATTTAATTTTTTCACATTCTGCTAACATAACTTTTATACAGAATCAATATAATTTTAAGCTGTGCTGTTTAATATTGTCATGTAGTTTTCACAATTAGAATGTAAACAGGTTCATATTATTTCATTGAGTGGATGTTTCAGTACTTCTCTTGAATTGCTACCTATTACTGGACACTGGGAAGTACACGTTTAATCAAAGAATCCCTCTCTTTCTAGGAGGTTATTCCATTTAGATATACACACATAAGTGGACAAATGGGTCAAAGGAAAGATTCTGAGAGCCTTGCCAAACTGTTTCAGTCCCTCAGCAGTGTCCATGCGGCCCTGAGGACAGGTGTGATATTTTTCTTTATTGATTCATATTAATTCTTTGTATGTCTTCATACTAATTCTTTGTCAGTTACATGCATATTGAAAATATTTTCCAAGTTTGTGGTTTATACTTATACTCACTTCTGATATATAGATATCCTTAATCTCATAGATTCATTCTTCTACATGTGATTGTCCCCTTTAAGTTCTTTCCCATTAAACTCTGGATTAGATTTGCATGGGGTGTAAGTTAAGGATCTGTAATGCTTTCATTTCTATATATGTGTTTCTACATACACGCGAGTCTGCTTCTGAGTTCTGCTCTGGATTCCATTTAATATTTTTCCCACTCTCTCTTTAGCTTTTGTACAAGGCATTAATATTGGTAAGGCTACAAGAATCAATGCTGGTTTATGTCTTATTATACAGAGGAAAATAGTTTTTTAGGAATGTCCTGGTTCTTCTCAAACCAGTGCTCCTTTATTTTAAAATTAGTTTGACAAGTTCTCCAAAAATTTCTATTGAAATTTTAACTAGTAGCGCATTGAATATATAGACTAATTAGGGAGAAAAGACATCTGCAATAGCTAACTGTCTTGTATGAATATGATATTTAGTTTTTAATGTCCTGTAATAAATTTTTTTTTTTTTTTTTAAAGGAAAGGTGCAGGCAGGAATGAAGCTGAGTAAGCAGGCAGGCAGGAAGAAGAAATTTATTTTATCTTTCTTTAGCTGTTCACACTGGTTGTTTTTCCCTTCAAACTTCGAACTTGAACCAAGGGGTATTTGGCTTTGGCTCCTTGGAGGCAATTAACTGAACCATGACTCCACCAGGGCACACCAAATTATACTTTTCTACATAAATACTTCATATATCTTTTGTAAGGCTTATTCTCAGAAATTCTTTTATTCTTGCTGCTATTGTAAATGGCATCTTTCTTAAATTTTGTTGGTAGCACACTGAAAAGCAATTCACTTTTGGCTATCATGCCAGCATTTTAATAAACTCTTACATGAGAGTACAAGCTTGTGCTGAAGAGCAAAATTTTGTTGCAAATTCTTTCAAACAAAAACATTTCATTCTGTGATTGATACCAATTATCCTCAGAAATTAAAAAATAAAAATGCTAATAGAATTATGATCCTCCAAACTTGAAAATAAAGAATAAAAATATGGATGGAATATACTATCCTCTACTCAAATCATACTCCATCTTTTATTTTCTAATTTTTATCCTTCAGAGGCTGTTCTTGTAGTCACTCAATGAATAAATTGAAGAAGGATAATTTTAAAAAGTAGTACCAAGGTTGACAGCATGTAGAAATAGCTATGAATAGAAACAACCAAAACATAGATGACTTTGTAATATATTATGATGTGATTCTTTTCCACTGCCATTCTGAGTGTTTGTCTGAGTTTCTGGTCTCAGTGCTTTATGCTCTATAAACTAAACTAATGACTATCATTAACAAGATTGTTTTTAACTGCTTCCCATATCCTTTCTTGCTTCTAATGGATCTAAGCAATTATAAAAAGGATAACTGAAGAGATGACCAAAAGAAAATGTACATCCCAAATGAAAGGAAGTATGTGCCATCCAATTCATTCTAAGCGAGACTGAATTTGAATGAGGACCATAAAGGAACAGACAGCTACTGTGCCTTTGAATAGATCTAATTATTGGTCTCTAGATCACTAACAATGGTTTTTAACTACTGTCAATGATAATGAATAGGGAGCCAGACATCTGCTATAGCTGTTAAGCGGAGACCTGAGATACAAATTGGAATCCCATGATATAAATTGGAAAACAGAATATTGTAAAACTATTCTTAGCTATTACCAGAATAAAACTTTTTTAAAAAATATTTTTTTAAAGGAAAGGTACAGGCAGGAATGAAGGCAAGAAGACAAACAGGCAGGAAGAGAGAGGAAGCAGCAGCATTTTATTTTAACTTTATTTAGTTGTTCACACTGGTTGCCCCCATCCCCAACATCCATCCTGTAACTGGAACCCATGGGTATATGATGTAGTCTTGTGTTCCTTTGGAGGTGACTGAGCTAACCACTACCTGACAGGAGTGCACCAAGCTTTTTAATTTAATGTTTTTACAGTTCTCTACAAAACTTCTGACAAATGATATTCAATAAGTTCACAATATTTAGGTGCCACTCATAGGGTTTAGTTCATAGATATGCTAAGTAAAATGTAGCGGAGAAAACTTGTCAAGTTCTTCCTATAAAGATGCTATAAAATGTTAGGATGCTTTAAAAAGGATTTTAATATAGTTACAAAAAAAATGTACAATTCTGTTTTTTATCAAAATGAGTCCCTCAGTCAATAATGCCTGAAAAGCTCCTTCCCTTATTTCTGAGATTACTCTAAGAGGTTAGAGAGCCTCAGACCCTTCCTGCTCAATCAGGGTTTAGAAGCCAGCAAGCAAGCTGGAAGAACACTAAGGACATGAACTGCTTTACACTCTCCCTAGAGAACTTCGCAAAGCAGCAGGAGAAATGAAAGGACTGAAGTCTAACATCCCGAAATGAGGTACAGCACACAATTAAAAGTCAATGGGTGACGAGATAAAACCAGTAATGTACATGTAAGAACCTTCACCTTACCGGTTTGCTGAGAAGCATCCACCAGAAGCACAATTTTTGATCGATTATCAGGACCGGCTGCATTTGTCTCTTTCTGAGTAGCTACATTTTTCACCAGTGGCCTTTTACTCTTTATGTGCTGTTGTGAAAGCTGTTGCTGATTTAAGTGAAAAAGAAAAAAAATCAGATCCTACTCAATATACTAAATATTGTACAATGTGCAAACACTATAAAATACACTGAAATGTATACTCCAAATTTGTGACTCTCAATCCACGGGGAAACAAGGTTACTGTGTTATAATTTCAAGAGGTTATTTTCGGTCAGTCATAACAGGCTAAATAATGTATGAAATACACATCTACATGTTATTTTTTCACATAATCATTAATTCTACTATGATTAATAAAATATTCATTTATAATTGTTACTTCCCTTTTTTCTCAATAGTAAATAAATAATACATGCATAATCATGCCATGTAAGGCGTAATAAATTTTTTATTTTTCCTTCCCATGGGCCCATGGTCTTGAACTCAGGTCCTTGGGCTTTACATAGCCTGCACCTAGCTGCTGAGTCACAGGGATGCACGAATGGGTAGTAAACTTTTATTTCAAAGGGTGATAACTTATTCAAAGTACAGAAGAAACTTCTGCTTCAGAGTTCAAAAAGAAAATAAAAAACTGATCCCTCCCCACATTAAAAAAATAAAAAGCATATTTATCACTTAATAATTTATACAATGGAGTTCTGAATTTAATTTCCTAAATTCACATGCTAAGAATGTACTCAGATATGTTTCTTCAACATCTGAAATTTGTAAATATGTGAAATATATATATCTATCTATAACTTATTTCCAATACTTTTTACTTTTCATACTCAGAGGTCCCAAAGGAATTTCCCTTAACTCAAGAGTTTCCATGATGACAAAAATTTTGTCAAAAAAAAAAAATCGATGCTTTTGCACTTTAATTTGTAAAACGTATGCCAAATAACAAAGACTCTTCACTGAAGAAATTACATTAAATGAATCTAGGAAAGCATCAATTCCCTTATGATGTCATAAAATGCATCTAAGAAGTCGCTCTGCCTTCTACCAGCTCAAAAATGCTGAGTAGAAAGATATTTTTTTTTTTTTCACTTGCTTGATATTTAGGTCTCAACAGAAAAATAACCCTTTTACTTAAGAAAAATCTATCTAGAATAAACCTTAACACTCTTGGGATTTTAAGGCCTTTACGTTCTTGGGTTTATTTTTTTTTTTCACTTAGTCAAAAGGCTAGTCTGAAAAGGTAGCTTCTCACATTTATCTTTCATCTCTTTCAGCTCTAGGAGACTCTGTGTTCATATAGGAAAACAATTCTTGAAAAAAAAAAAAAAGTGCTATTACTAGAAAAAGTTCAAATAGAAACAATGAAGTTGAAAAAATTTAATGAATCACTAATGTTCTCTTACATAATGTCCTTTTCTTTTTCTGTTGATTTCCAACAACTAAAATACCTTGAAGTGCATCAGCTATTCAACTCTGCTAGCAAATGATCCAAACTACTTTGTAATGTTGGTGTCACTATGCAATTTTTCAATCACTAAAATAATTTGGAAATACTTGTACATCATGTTGATGTAAAACTCTCTGAAGAAACTTAAAGATTACTGTAAGTCATATTAAGAATGAAGAACAACAGAAAGCATAAAAATTAATTTATAAACAATATGACCTTGACTATTTTATAATAGTAAATAAGCGGTGCCCTGGTGACTTGGGTGTTAAGCCCACGCCTGAAGTGCAGCCCACATATAGACCAAGGATCCAGGTTCTCACTCTGGGTTGAAGGGAAACTAAAAAAGAAATAATTTTTTTTCAAATGATGCTTTTTTGTCTCCCTTCCTGCTATCTACCTATCTGTCTTTATTCCTGCCTGCCTTCTATCCTCTTTAAAAAAAAAGTAAATGTTTTATAGTAAATTCGGCATTAAAGACTAATCAATACAAGTAGCAAATTATTTATTATTACTTATTTATTTATTATGCATTAATGACAGAAATACCAAACATAAAAGTCAATCAGATTCAGTCACTTACTTTTGGTACCAATGGTCCTCTATTACTGTTTCTGCTTCGATGATTAGACAATGGAAACACCTGTCCAAGCTGATTTGAACGCTCAGTGCATTCTGTGCTTATTGTATTTACAGTATTTGCAGCCTGAAAGGTGCTGGAATAAGGTGTAGGAAAAGGATGATAGAAACCCATAACCTGGGCACATGGTGCGGGCATCAGTTGATAGTATGTGTATTCCGTAGAAACAGGTGGCTGTGCAGATATAATGGGGTAGGCAAGGTATGGTCCAGCAGGGTTCGGATTGGGCTGTTGCCATCGGATGTCATTGTTATATAATGGAAACTGTCTGTAAACCAAAGCAAAATGGAACAAGTCTATTGATAAGTCTAAAAGCAATACTAAAGCAAAACCTAACTCATTTTAATAGAAGAAAAAACAGTAGTTTTATCATAATTCTGAAAAGGAGACAAAATTACCCTATAAATCACTTGGCTATAGTAGATGATTACATTTAATAATTTAAATGATAGCATAAAGGATTTCAACCTGATAATTTTACTGCCTTCCAAAGTTTTAAAAGTACATACTAATCTTATTTGTCACTCTGCCCTCAACCTCAAAACATTTCTGCCTAAAAGTTAAAACACCTAGCTGCTGGATCTGCCAACAAAGGCGGTCCAAACTTCCCACCCGGTGGTAACAACTGTGACAGGGCTCTGCCTAAAGCAGGGTAAGGTGATCATTGTGTAAGATGAGCATTACAACGGGTGATTTGATTCCTCCTCTCTCATTCTTCAGCTCAGTCCCAGGGCCTCCTACTCCTCTCCCGTACTCCCCTAACTACTTGGCCAAGTCCAGTTGTTTTCCTGCTCCTTTTGTTGCCAAGGGAAGGAGACTCCAACTCCAAGGTAAAGAAGAGAAGGAAGAAGTAAGACTGCCCACTGCCATCTTATCCCTAACACAAGGGCTTCTTCTATTGTAGTTCCTATAAAACACCAACAAAATTCCTCCTATCTCAACAATCCTCCTTGCAGAAGGTTGCTGTCACTGAATGAGGGGTCCTGGAGAGCTGGAGCACAGAGCTTTTCTCACTATTTCCACGACAAAGCAAAATGAAAAAGTGTTCTCTGCCAAATTCTAAAAAATGTTTTTAAAGAATCTGCTAGCTTACTCATAATTCCCAAAGATTATTTATAAGATAACAAATTTATCATACTGTCATTGGCCATTTGGTCAAATACAGAAATAGTATGGAATTTAGTTAATGTGATTTGTCATGTATCTGAGGAATGGGGAACCTGCACATATGGGTTTATATTATTTTGTAAATCGGTTTCCTGGACAAATACTAAATTAATCTAAAAATAAATAAATTTGGCTTACGAATCACTTCAACATAATCCATTAATGGTTAAAGGTTCTTATATAAATGATAAATTCAATCAAGAAGGATCCCTTAGCTTCTACTCTTTCTCCAACTTCCAAAATTATTAGGTCTTAAGATTATTAACTTGAATTTTAATATCTAAGAAAAGTGGTTTAGTGGCTTCATATTTCATATACTCAGAATTTCTTAAAGAATGTGCTTTGGCAAACCTGAGTGCCACAGGGGTTATAAATGTTTAGAAATATTGATTGCCTTGGCCCTCATGGGGTAGAGTATGGCAAAGGTTAGAGCCACCAGTCACCTCACCCAACACAGAGAGCCAGAGAAGCAAATTTTTGTGTGTGATATAACTTAAAAGAAGCTGAATATATTTTATACAGCAATAAAATGAACTATACCAATGAACTGCTAACCATTCAGTTTAATAAGAGGATTTAGAAAGGCTCTTGAGACCATCACAAGTTATACCTTTACCACCAGGTCACACATTATCCGAATTGCATGCATTTTACTGCATAACCCTGTGACTATAACACAGAGCTAAATTTAAACTAGAATCCAACTCTAGAGACATACATACCAACTAGACATAAAAGCTTCAACACTAAGGACTATCCCTTGGTATTTTTCTCATATGTCAAACTACCTTGGCAATTATGATTAGATGCAGAACCTCAAAAAAAAAAGACAAAGGAAAAAAAGATTTCAGCTTACTTCTTCCTGAATAACTCAGTTCTCCCACTGAGTCAATTTCATGACTAATTATTATAAGGAATATAAACAAAAATCTATCGCCTCTTTAAAAGAATGGAAAATAATCCATGTTAACAATTTTCAAATAACTATATCATCTTGTTTTATATACGCCTCTTAAAAAATAGAGATGGGAAAATAGAGAAATGGTTAATGTTTTAAAGTTACAAGAGAACAAAATTAGGAAATGCGCTTTGCCACCTTTCAGATTTCCCTACCATCTTCTGCTCTGCCCAGCCCCCATGAAAATAATAAGCAAATTACCTATTGGACTGGTTTTCCTGCACAAAGGGGTAACAAGTAATCAGGTAGCTGGGGATTGGAGCAGGTTCTACACCAGAAACATTTCCATTATCATTTGGAAGTGCCATAGGGATCATAAATGTATCAGGATTCTTCTTCTGGGGAATAAATGGCTCTACTTCAGCTGACAGCTTGACATTCTTCAAAGAAAAAGTGAAACACATTATTAACAAATAAGCAAAAACCTTAATACAAAATTGTACTTCAACAAGAGAAGAGCCAGTCTTTACAACAGTAATTAGGTCTCCTATCAGTATTCACAAAACACTCAAAGAAACAGCAGTATCAATTTAAAATAACTATGATTAAGCTATTTAGACAAAACCATCAATTACAAATGAAAAAACTTATCAAAGGTTACCACATTTCAATGAAATAATTTCTTTTGTAACCAAAGCTGTTAAAACAATCAAAAGTACAAGGAAGTCACACCTCAGAGTCTAAAAATAAAGATGGTAGTAAGAAATCTAGCTCTTTATACAAAACAATGTGTTTTTAACTAAATTTATTAGGGCGAAAAGATCACTAAACATTGCGAAAGGATAATTACTTTCCATTAGTTTGAACAGTTTAAAAAGTCTATTTTTGTCCATTTCAGGATATTAGATTAGTAACAGAAAAAGAAAGGAAAATGTCTAAGCTGAATTAAAAAAAAAATCAGGGGTAAAACAGTTAAACTAAGGAAAAAAATGAATACTTCAGTTTCCCAGAAAAGGAGTTAAACAAACTAAATCATAACATAGATTTCATTTAGTTTATTTTGAATTTTGTCTTACAGAGACTAAAAGGGTATTTTAAAACTACGATATTTAAGGATGTGCATGTGGGTGACAAAACTCAAGACTCATAAAACACAAGATATGAATTACTCTTTGGAAAAAGGAAGCTGTTATTGGGAAGAGGCACCAGGAGAGCTTTTAAAGTACCTGGTAAAGTGCCATCCTAATAGATGATACTGATAAGGTATCCACCTTATAACAATTCATTAGCTGTACACTAATCTTATGCAATTTTTTGTATTTGTTACATTTTCCAACAAATTGAATTTTCTGTAATTATAGAAAAAAAATCTGGGTGTGCCCTGAGGCCTAGAAGTCTAGTACCTGGGTTGAAGACGCAGGGCCTGGGAACCAAAACAACTAGATAAAAATGAAGTGCTTACTCCTCCCTTCTTCCCTGCACCTTTCCTTTAAAAAAATAAATCTATAGGCACATTCTGCAAAAGCAGAATGCTAAAAATAAATAATTACAATCTAAAAAGATAGTCAATACTTTTTAACGAAATCAGAAACGAAACCCAATCAATGTTTCAGCTACTCCAGTGAATTAAAGCAAAAAGTCCTAATCAGAACTTCTCTCCCAAAGCTGTGGTAACATTTGTTAAAAGAGCCAGGGATTTTTCTCACAGAAGTAAATCAGTAACACATCCAAGACAATCTAAAAACAAGATTTGATATGCTTGATATAGTCTTTATCTAGGAAAAATTGTTCTTTTCAAGAGGCCACTGTGGCATGTCCTGGCGGCTCAGTGGTTAGGTACATAGCTGCAGCTGTCATAGGACCCAGGTTAGCAACCCAAGGCCGAAAGATCAACCAATATGAACAACTAAATGGATGGATAGACGCATCTTCCTCCTCTCCCTGCCTGCCTGCCTACTTGCCATCATTCCTGTTTGCTTCCTTCCTCTAAATAAATCTTTGTTTTTTTTAATCTTTTGTAAATAAAGGTGTCCTCATTAGGGAAAATAGTTGATTTTCAACAATAATGCAGAGATAATAGAAACTTTAAAGAGTTCAAATATATGCATACAGAAGAAAACTTCAATCACACTTTTACAGTAAAAAGATATTTTTAGGATTTTGTTTAAAAATGTAAAAGTCTGAGTGCATTCTGGTGAATTAGCAGTTTTGATCCACCACTTCCAGCCAGCACATTCCACAGACCCAGGTTCAGGTCCTAGGGCCAGAAGAAACAACCAAGATGAATAAGTAAATAAAGTGCTTCTTCCTCCTCTATCTTCCTGCCTGGCTGCCCCTTCCCTTTAAAAAAAATATTTTAATAAGCAGAAATTAAAAAGTCATTAGAACAGTTAACAGTTTTATAAATCTAAACTAGTAGATATGAGGATTTTTTTTTAACCAATGAATACGGTTACATCAAATGTTCTAATATGAAAAAAGGACCAATACCGGTACAGGGCACCCTGGTGGAGCAGTGGTTAGGTTAATAGCCTCTGCAGGAGCAAGTCACATACTTCTTGGGTTTGCGTCCCAGATCTTGGGGCAAGAGGGGTATTGGGGGTGGGGGGGAAGCAACCAGTATGAACAACTAAATAAAAGTAAAATAAAGATTCTTCTTCTTCCTCTCTTCCTGCCTGCCTGCCTGCCTACTCACTTTCATTCCTGCCTGCACCTTTCCTTTTTTTAAAAAAAAGAGAAAGAAAAAAGGAACAATATTAAATACAGAGCAAAATAATTTAAAAATAACAGTTTTCTTGACTCCATCCACCCAAATAATACCAACTCATCAATTACTTTGTAACAACAAATTTAAATTCTTGCTCAAGTCAAAAGATGCAATATGTTTTTTCTAACCTCATTTCAGCTATACTTTGAGTTTTTGTAACTTAAGGCAGTGCACTGTTCAAAACATCTCATGCATAATTATGTCTGAAATATCTCATGCATAATTATAATGTCTGCAATATACACGGTATATATCTTAATTATTAAAGTCTGTATTGGTTTCTATTCAAAGCACAATTCTAAATATCAAAGAGTCCAACAATAAAACTCACAAACACTAAAATGACCCTTTGTTTTTAGCAAAAAAGAGAAGCTGCTGTAGTCAACAGCTGCACAAACAGAAGATGTCACCAGTAGGGACAGAATGGCAAACTCCGATAGTTACAACTTCTGTATGGTTTCAAAGTTATTTAACGTGACTTTGGGACCTTCAGTGTCAGACATCAAAGTGCAGCATCTGTTAGTCTAAGGCCTTAAAAGTAACATTAGATCCCAAACTACTCTTAAACCCTAATAAAGTCTAGATAGACAATATGTTAAGTAAGCAACAGATTCTGGCAATATTTCAATTCTATAAAGAAATCAAAGAAAAATACGTTGCGCAGTGGACAAAATATTATGAAAAAATTAGATTTAGTTACTTCATACAATGATATTCCTCAATTTCTATCTTTAGTCTCTCAACTTTTGACAAGATCTACTTTCTAGCAATTAGAAATTCTATACCAAGGAGTGAAGAAAATAAAAATATGAAATAAGTCTAAACTAGGGGGAACAAAGCCTATGTGCTTTTAGGGGAAAAAAAAAAATCTACATAGTAAAATTCTCTTTATCTTTCAGAAATTTCCAAATTTAATTAAAAATCATGACAATCCCCGAAACCTGCACTTGGAAAAGTACTTAAAGAAGTTTCACATTTGTTTTAAAATGTGCATACGTTAAAACAAATGTCAATAATAAAACTTCTTGGACGTGAACAATCTAGAAAACCCAAGAATTTATCAAAACATGAAACTACCAAAAATACCCCTAAATCTTTTAAAAGTTTATTAAACAAATGCATTCAGTAATTAAGAATCCATATAATTAAAAAAATATGCACTTAACACATGTTTAGGAGAGAGCACACTATCAACAGGAAGCGCACACTTAAATTCTTCCAAGATAGAACCTCCAGAAGAGTGCAAGTAATTTTCCCAGATTAAGCAATGGAAAAATGACACCCACTTAAGATCAAAATTGAAGTAGGAAATAATAAGGCATGCTCCCACAGTGAAATTCAGTATGTACCACACACCTACAGAAAAATATGGCCATGGAAACCCTCCACATTCTTTCTAAATTAAGGTAAAAATATGACATTAACATATTTTATATCTCATGGCCAAAGATAAAAGATCTTCTGAGAGAATAAGATTAATGCTTAAGAGATATCTTCTGGAAGCACTGTTTTCTGTTTGGAAAATAAACCTGAAAAGAAAAGCTCAGACTGAAAATAAACCACTTGTCAAAAAAAACTGTAGTAGCTATAGCTTAAAGAAGTTCTGCAAGTCTCCAGAAGACATTAAGGAAAACCAAACCAAAGTTTTTAACTTAAGAGACTTTCCAGTTGCTTTGCTACACATATATTTCACTTTGCTAAGACAGACTCAATCCTATCCTATTAAAACCTGATGGTATGTTTTCTAAATTTAATACTAGCTTAATTATCTAATTTATTTATTTCTATTTTTACATTTACTTATACTCCCGCAATACCAGCATTTCCCCCTAATTTTTTGCTTTGGATGTTTAATTTGATTTTTCTTTAAACTGTTTAAAAATGAAAACATTCATGACTATACATTTGCCTCAGAGTATAGCTTCAGCCATATCCCATAGGTCTTCATGTGAAATACTTTATCACCTTTTTCAATAATTCTGTGTTTTAACTTTGCCTTGTTTAAAGATGTAGGGGAAAATGCCTTTAAAATTTCCAAGTATTTTCACTAACGACTGTTATTTACTTTCTTTTTGATTATATATTATTTAAGGCCATTTACTTCTATTCATATATAAAAGCTAACTATAACTAGTATTACTAAAGTATTAACATTTTATACTAATTTATAATAGATTTAGTTTGTAGTGTTGCTGTTATTAAAGTTTATAAATTATGCAAAGGAAAAAAATTATAAGCCAGATAATTTCATATCTTTATTGGTGAACAGCATTTTGCATGAAGGCACATGTTGGTTTTTCTAAGAATTAAAAATGCTAGTAATAGCAATTTTGTAAATTCTTTTAAAATAATATTTAATGTTAGTGTCTAAAAATTAAGACAATGTTTAAACTACCTGTGATAACACAAAAAGACTTCAAGTGTTCAATCACTTCTAAGGCAATTGTTTTAGTATTAAAAAATCTCAAAATGCTGTCTTATATTTCCTGAAAATAGAAGTATTATATTTATATAAACAAAATGATTTATTCTTTTTATCCCTTTATACCAGCTTTTTCAAGAACTTTAAAAAAAAAAAAAAAAAAAAAAAAAAAGGCATTATACCAAGTAAATATTTGTTCTTAGAACGTCTAACTCTGGCAATTTAAAGAAGTTACCAGTCTTAATTTAAAACAGTTGTACTTCTACGATTCTCTTCTGGTTAAAACATTCTTTCTAACAGTCATTATTGCAATTAAGATGACTATCTAGACATTTCCAGTAACTTACTTTTTATAATCTTGATGAATATACATACACACTTCGTTCCTTTATAAAAGAGTTGGTATTTGAAAAAAAAAAAAAAAAAATTCAAGAATAGCAACATGAATGCCTTTAGGCAAAACACACTTCACTGTTTAAAAAGTTACTCTTGTTCAAGATTCCAAGGATTTTAATTATGATGAAATGCAGACAATTTGTAAGGTGCTATTTTTTTAAATCAAACTTCTATAAACCGCTAACTATTACAATATTATAAGTTGTCGCTCTTTTTATTTTAAGGAAAGGTGCAGCAGGAATGAAAATAGGTAGGCAGGCAGAAAGAGAGACGAGGAGGAAGTGCTTTATTCATTTTTATTTAGTTGTTCCCCCTGGCTTAGAACCTCAGGATGCATGCGAGATTGTTCCCAGGTCTAACAGACCACTAGGCCACCGGGGTGCACCCAATATCTAAATTTTAATATCAGAGGTACTCACAGGAATTCTGAATATAATACTGGTTAGACGAAAAATAAATGTTTTGTGAGGAAATTGAGCACATATCACATATTTTTGAATGGCTTATACATAGGTAAAAGTCTTTTTATAAAAATCTTTATATATATATAAAATCTAAATTTGTTTCATTAGTAAAAATATAAGAGAATATTCCAAATAATCTGGAAAACTATTGTATTACTCAGTGGTATAATAGAAACACTACTCAGTGGTATAATAGAAACACTCAAGAACTCCACAAGGTCAAGATCTCTCAATTCTAATCCCTAACCTACCATTAAGTTAAAGGTTCTTAGCCTTTCTGCTATGATGGACTCTTTTAAGAATATGATAAAAATAATGGAGTCTTGCCCCAGAAAAATGCTAATATAAAATGAAGCACACTCCTTCCAGGTCATCTCTGGGCCCCTGAATTAACTCACTACAGCAAGGACTAGGCAAAGTAGCATCACTTTTCTAGATTTCAGTTTCCTATAGCATGTGGGGGGTGGGGGTGGGGGGGTTTGGGCTTGGGTGGGGTGGGAAAAGCAGTTAAAATTATTCTCTTAAGGGCTATGCTACAGAGGAGGCAAGAGGTACTTCATGAAAATCTAAGTCCATGATCTTTTTTCCTAATTTTTTTTAACCCCTGACCCGGGTCTCCAACTGGTCTGTAAGCTTTACAAGGCCTACACTGTAGCTGACTGAGCTACAGGGATGCATCAGTTTTTTCTGTAACCTCTAAATTTCTACAAGGTTTTATTTAACAGTTATAGACTTTGGAAAGATGGAGGATGAAAGAAGAGGCTCTCTAGTTTAAATATTGCTCACAGCACTTGCTGTAAAGACATCGCACACAAATAGCTCTGCTAAATAGTTACTTACATTTCCTCTAGGATGAAAGGAACGATAAGTATACACATGTTAGCATTCCCAGTTTACAATTCTGGACCAAAATGTTTAACCCTTTCATTAGTGATGCACATGCAAGAAAATCGTTCAAAATTTTTTTCTATTCGTTTGTTAGGCTTTGAAATCTCAGGAATTTTTTATAAATAACTTAAAAAAACTGTTTTTCATTAAATCGCATATAGGCTGTATATAAAATATTAGTGGTCAGAGGAAAGTCTGCAAATGTTTACCCAGAGGTTCCAATTAATTTTGCTTTGGTATATCCAGGTATGGTGCCATAAAACTCATTTGTGTTTTCAGATAGTCACATAAAGCTTTTAAAATTAAAGCTGCTATAAAAACAAATACACACAAGTAGGAAGCTGCGTTTTGCCTGCTAAAGAAGCCTGATTTCATAAACAAAACTCCCCGTGACTAACTGCATAAATACACACAAAGGAATTTAGGAAATCTTGTCTCATTTATTCTGATGCTACTTGTTCATCTGTTAACAACAACAAAAAAATTAGGCAAATTATTAGCCTCCTTTATCCTTATCTATTTGCCTAGTTCATTACTAGGCAAGCTCTTCAACAGAAGAGGGAAATGGATAAACTTCAGCTTCTTCAAATTAAATTGTTTCCTCGAGGTCTCGAGAATGGAAAATACTGAAACTTCGGGGGGGAATCTATTATTTTATATTATTTTTTACACTGTCATCGCTGCCTCCCGGCACCTACTAGGTAAGAACAATCAAGAATTGGATGCAACTAAAAACAAAACAGAACACTAATGGGACTACTTTGTGAATACGCACACAGGCAGGATCGGAAATGAATTCACGCTCCAGGTTCCACACCCCTTAATATACAGGCTCAAATTTTTTCGTAAACACCTTTTTTTTTTTTTTTTTTGCAAAACACTGGGTAGAATGCGAAAGGGAAACCGTAGCATGTTCTATCTTAGAGGGAACACCTTCCTAAACCATTGCGAAAACAACGCTTCGCTCAATAGAACGTACATCTAAACCTTGACCCTCCTTCATCTGTAGTTACCACACATTCTCTGACGGTCTTTCGGGGTGAGAAGCTTTCAAAAGCCCTTCCACCTTGAAAACACATTCCAGAACTGAAGAGTGGGGGTGGGGGGTGGGGGGGGTGAGACTGGTTGGAAGTTATAAACCCTCCTCTAGGGAGTACACCGACAACTAGGAGTCTCGCGTCCCCTCGCACCAAGCCAGGGGGAGGAGCAAAAACCAGTCCCCAGCCCGGGGGGTATCCAGGGCAGGAAAAGCCCCTAAGCCGAGGTAGCAGCAGGAACAAAGCAGGAAAGCAAAGCGCCGGGACGAGGAGGATCTGCGCCCGCAGGAACTCGAGGGTCTGGCAGTCCAAGCCCACTCTCGACAACCAGGGCCCGCCCGGGAGGAAGCGGGCGACCCCCAGCCCCAAGCCCGGCCGGCCCTGCCCGGGCCCGCGTACCTGGTCCGTGGGGGCTCGGTCCATGGCGCCTGCAGCCGCAACGGGCCCGCGTTAGTCGGTGTGGCGTGCGCCTCGGGCCGCTTTCTCCATGGCCCCCCGCTCCGGTCGAGACCGAACTCCGGACCTCCGCCCCTAGGAGTCTGGCCCAACACCGACCCCGGCTACGCCACTGGCCGAGGAGGCGGCTCCAGCTCCAGGAGATGGAGGAGGCGGTGGCAGCCTCGGGGAGGGATCATCTGGGACGGAAGCCGAGAAGGACCTAAATGGGCGGGAGGCGTAGTCGGAAATGGAGGCCCACGGAAACCGGGCGGGAGGGGGTTGGGGGAGGCAGGGGGAGGCTGGGGGCGGGGCGACGGCGCACGCACGGCGCCGCAGGCTGGAAACCACGCTGGCTGACCCCGGGGTGGGGGCCTCTCCGGGATGGGGGGATGGGGGCCCCTCCATGGGGGCCCCTCCCTCCCCCGGAGCTAGTGTCCCTGTCCACTGCGCTCTGCGCGGGACTGACTGCGCCTCTGATAAGTAACAGCAGAGCCAGCAGAGACCTTTTCATTAATCCAAACCATTTCTTCGTGATACTGGAAGAGCGTTTAGTTGCCCATTGTACACATGAATCTTCCTTCTTTTACCCAACCAAGAGTCATGACAGGTGTAAAGGAAAAAACCACAGAATGACCATTAGAAAGAAACCAATCAGGGGACTCCACAAATACTATTAATTAGGTCATTCTTCGTCACTGTCTAGGCTCCCCTCTTGGCTGATCTCACCTATTTCAGAACACTTCATTTTACCTAGAGTGTTATCATACTGCCCAAAAGGTACACTCTGGTATGTTGCTTTTCCCACTGTACTCATTGATTGTCCCTCTTTATCTTCAATTCATTAACTCCTTGAGGAAAGAGACTGTCATGAAACCGAACACATTTTATATTAGGTCGATAAGACTTATAACAAAGCTGCCAGTAAAGAAGAACCATTTACACTTGTACCTAGAGAGCTCTCATTTATTCAGTTTAATTAACTCCTCTGCCTTCATAAGTTATATATATAGATGTACAAACATATGTATATGTGTGTATATAGGTTAGTGTTTAAACCGCGTGTGTCTATGAGTGCTACATACATAAGCAATTCAAGTAATGTTAGATCCCTAGTGTCTATCAATGAATTCTCAATGAATTTAGGTTTGCACAGAAAAACTAAGCTATTTGTAATATGTACTTATGTAAACTAATCGATGATCATTCTTCACAAATGAAAAATAAATGGAACTGAATTTTCAGAATATCTCCTCACTGGTGGTCTCTAGCCTTATTATGCTCCACGTGATTAAAAAAAATAATGCATTCATTAAAACGCTACAGTATTTTGGTTTTCTTTCTTCTTCTAAGGAATGATCTGAGGTTGACAAAATGCAGGATCTCCAAGGATCTTTTCACATTATAGGCTTTTAACAACTATGAAATAGTTTCTTGTTGAGAATCTTCTATGTACAAAATATTAATAATAGAATTATAAGGAATTGGGTGCAACTGACATAGCTCAGGGACAAACCATGTAGAGGCCAAAGACCCGAGTTCTGAGGAGGGAAGGAGAAACAAAAATGCTGCTTCCTTCTTTTCTTTTCTTTCTTCCTTCCTCTCTCTATTTAACACAATCTAGAAAAGATTGCAATGACCATTAGAATAAAAATTAAAATCTATGAAGAAAAAACAGATATGTTTAAAATCCTTTCTTTTACACATTATATGATTGAATTTTGGTTAATTATTTTGTCCAGCAACCAATATTTAATGTGCCAGGTACTGTGCTAAATATTGGAGGTAAAACAGTTAACAAGACCTGTAAGGGCATAGATGATATTTGTCTTGTGGGCAAGACATACATAGAGCCAATAATTACAGGTGAGTTGAGTGTCACAAAGAGGAAATTCAACAGATTCTACCATGGTGTAGAATGGAAGGTCAGGGAAGTCATATCTAAGTAGGCTGACCATAGGTGCCATTTTAAATGGGATAGTACCATTTGTTTTCATATTTCCTGATTGCCATGTTTGTCCCATTTCTAATAAACCAGGGTCATCAGTAACATGGGGCAAAAGGGACAGTGGAGTTGCCCTGGGACCAATCTGTTGAAGAACCCCAAAAGCCCTGTACCGTTTTCATCTCAAAGAAATATGGTCAGCCTCTATCTACATAAATAGCACCTATGCAAAGACCTGAAAGGTGAGTAGGAGTTGCAGTAAGTGAAGAAATATGAAGGTTGTTCCAAGAAGAGGGAAGACGTGTGTGAGGATTCTGAGGTGAGAAAAAAAAATTAAGCTCATTCTTTGACATGAATGTTCAGGATGCCAGGGATAGAGGTTGGAGGGAATAAGATACAAAAACCAGGGTAAGAAATTGGCCTTAGGTGGGAGTAAGGACATATAGGAACAGGTTGTCCCTTATAACAGAAGGAAAAGAAGACATGATAGATATGACTGAGTATACAATTTTAAATTGAGAGAATGCCTGTCAAATGGCTTCTGCTTCCTCAGTGAAGAGGAGGTGAGGTTATCAGCTGACAATGGAGGCAGGCAGTGTCGTGATCATGTACTTGTCAAAACTCAGGAAATTAATATTTATGTCTTGTGAGGCTTACTGGCAACCACAGCTTCTCCAACTAATGTCCTCCATGTCCTCCCTCACCATGATTTCCTATAGCTATCACCAGTCGCTGGCCACTTCAGGGATCTTTCAGGGACTGGGGCAACGGCTGTCTGCTCCTTGGGACAGGAGGTGCCTTCTGAGTGCCTAGTATCCACCAGGGCATAGGTGGCCATGGCGTGTCCTTGTCCTCTACCCACTTTGTGCTCTCATCCTCCTCCAGGGGTTACAGTGGTGGCCGACTGGCCAAGTCTGACAGGATGCGCAGGCAATGAGAAGCTCACCATGCAGAACCTCAAAGACCACCCTTCCTACCTAGAGAAGGTGGGTGCCCTGGAGATGGCCAATGACGACACAGAGGTGATGATCCGAGAGGTACCAGAGGCAGGGTCCTAGGCCCACCTGCAACTACAGCCAGTACTTCAAGACCATCGAGGACCTGTGGAGCCAGATACACCACTGAGAACTCCAGTATCATCCTGCAGAGTGACAATGCCCATCTGGCTGCAGATGACTTTGTGACTCAAGTTTGAGACAGAGCAGTCCCTATGCGCAAGTTTGGAGGTCAACATCAAGGACCTGCGTAGGGTGCTGGACGAGCTGATCCTGGCCCAGCCAGCCTGGAGATGCAGACTGAAGGTCTGGAGAGGGAGCAGGCTGGCTTAACTGAAGAAGAACCACAAGGAGGAGTTCGGTGCCCTGTGAGGGGCCAGGAGGGTGGCCTGGTCAGTGTGGAGATACATTCTGCTTCAGGTATGGACCTAGACAAGATTCTGAGTGACACGAGAAGCTAATATGAGGTCAGGGTTGAGAAGAACCAAGATGCTGAAGTTTGGTTCACCAGCCAAATGGAGAAACTCAACCAGGAGGTCACTGGCCATAAGGAGCAGCTGTAGATGAGCAAGACGGAGGCCTCAGACCTGCAAGGCACCTTCCAGTGTCTGGAGATGGAAGTATAGTCTCAGTTCAGTATGAAAGCCATCCTGGGGAGCATACTGGTAGAAAGAGAGGCCCACTTCGGAGCCCAGTTGGCACAGATCCAGGTGCTGATCAGCACCATCGATCAACTGATCAGCTGGGTAACGTGCTGGCCAATACAGAATGGCAGAACCAGGAGCAGCAGCAGCTCAGGGACATCAGGTAGCATCGGGAGCAGGAGATTGACACCTACCATAGATTGTTAGAAGACTAGAACACCCTCTTCAATAAACCTGTCCTCCCCGAGGTCCTCTGAGACCCTCAACCTCCTGGGTTTCCTGCCCTCCCACAGAGGGAGTCCCCTGGGGAGGGAGATGGGCAGGGAGGGACCCTGACCCCTGGCTTTTCTCCTGACCTGCCAATAAACTTTATGGCCCAAGGTGGAGAGGAGACTTGTACATGTCATGTGTTAGGTTTTACATCAAAAGAAAAAAAACTATAAATAAATATCGAACTCTAGTTTTAACAGATGCATGTAACACAAACCTCTCTCAAAACAAAGAATGTTTCCTTATTCCCAATGGTTTTGAAAACTTCGCTACTTAATACCAAATATTTGTCTTATTCACTGTTGTAGCCTCACTACCTATACCAATGCCTGACACATAGCAGGTGTCCAATAAATATTTGTTGAATACATGAACATATGATACCAAGTTAGATTTTTCATCCAGGGTTGAATTTTCTTAGATATGTACCTTTTATTGAATGTAGGATTCAGTAGAATGCAAGCAGAAAATTCTTTTTATTTATTTTTTTACTCAACTGTCTTGTCAAATTCTTTACAGCTGGTTCTTTCTCTGCCCTGGATGAAATCTCATGGAAGGTCATGCAGACTTCATTTAAAATGAAAGATTTTCCTGTTCTCATGGCCAGTCCTGGAAGCCTGAAGTGGGAGACATGACCCAGTTCATTTTTATTTTGTTTCTATCTTTTATGCTTCCTTCTCCACCTTAACTACTTGCTGATAAAGCTTTTATTTTCTTCTAGGTTCAAGCTGTGAAGGGTGTGGGGTGGGGCGGCACAGCTTCTCACATGTTTTAGATGTTTGACATACATGAAGTTATTTCTGGGCAACCACCTACAATCCTAGCCTTCAGTCCTTTGGCTTCTGAGTGTTCAGCCCTCTGCTTGAGCCCTTGGGACCTCAGCCAGACAAGCTTCATAGCTGGAATCTCTTTTGAAGTGGCTTCAGGCAGACTTTTCTTCCACCAAAGTTTGGGAACCATTTTGCTATACTTGAATCTCATCTCTATCCATCCCTTCCTTCCTCTATCTATCCATTCATCCATTTTAGGTTTTGGTGCATAACAAAGTAAGTTACCTACATCAGTACACTTTTCCCTGGGAAAAACTTGTGTATTCATTGTTGGTGAAAGTACACCTTATTTCCAGTGTCTTCCTTCAGTCTCACTCTTCTCTGCCTTTGGTTTTCTTGGGGAAGTGTCAGATCCCAGGTCTCTGTATTCTCCCCTAGACTCCAGGGAACTTGCATCAAGTTCTCCAAGTGCTTCCTTGAAAGCTCCTCTCACATAGCTTGAGCTAAGAGGAAGCATCTCTTTTTTCCTCTATCGGAGGTGTAAGTGGGTATCAGGTATCTACAAAACAATACTCTATGAGTCACCATTTCCCCCAACCTCTCCCATTCATCAAGGGCTGGAAATGAGTGATTAATGCTGAGTCACAGATGCTTGGCATTTCTTACATGGTAGACTAACACCTCATTTTAGGAGTACTTGGCAACTAATCTGTTGTCCTGTGGAGACTCAGTCAAAACACACAGCATCCTTATTGAATGGCATGTTACAATTTCACTTGTTGAACAGATATTTTCTGGGCACCTGTTCTGCGCCAGGCACTGTTCTAAGAAGTGAGGATACAAGAGCAAACATGACAGAGTTTTTGCTCTCATGAAATTTACTACTTAATTTTTTTTTTTTTTTAAGATAGAGATAGATGTTATGGAGGAAATAAGCCTGATAATATGATTAATGCAGATGGAGGAAGAGGCAGACTACTTACTTAATGAGCTAACCTCTGAAGAAGTGATTTCTTACCAGAGATTTGAAGAATACAAAAAGGCAGGGGAAGGACAAAGCAAAGTCCCCAGCAGGGAGGAATCTTGCATTAGAAGAAAAGGAAAGATAGGTGGGAGGGGGTTAGTGGTATGAACAATGGATGGATCAGGAGAGGAAAGTCATGTCAGATAATGTAGAAACTTGTAAGGAGTTTTGATATAATTCCAAAAGTCATTTGCAGAATTTTAATGACATTCCTAGAATTCACCTTTTGATTGAATGTTGAAGAACAAATGTTAAAATTAATACTTAAATTCTGAGGTATAAGAAAATCTGAATATTTAAAAATTAGATTATTTGACGATTTTATGATTAAAATGTTTGGTAGTCAAAAACAATTTTAGCAGTCAAACTTCAAAAGTTGGAAATAATGCAGGAATAATTTCTCAGTGTTACAGTGCTACACATTTCTGCAGCTACCAAACTGCACATTTTGATATTAAGTAAAAAACATTTTCAATTAAAGTCAGGTGAGGAGAAAGATATTTTTCAGATAAGTGTGCTTTTCACCTGCTTCGGATAGTGATGTCACCAACTGTTATTAAGCCTCCCTTCCTTTCTAATAGGAACTGAAGTAAACTTTCATGTGCCTTATCTCCGGAACAACAAGATTTTATAACCAGGCAGGAAATCGGGATACTAACCTAGTTATCCAGCAAAACTGAGGAATCTACGACCTTTGGTTAACTTGTAATCTAGTTATAGATAAACTGGGAGAGACACAGACAATGGATTGAACTGTATCTCTTCCACTGAGGCGGGAAGACTTGTGATCATCCTAATAAGCTAGCAGACCCCTATCAGCACCATAGTATCTATAACCCCAACGGCTGCCACACCTCACCTTCCCCACAGAGGCCCGCTGCTTGTGTGCTTCACCTGTATAACCTCTGTGCCCTCCACCTCCAAATGTCAGTGGGTGAAATGTCTCTGAGACAGAGCAGATCTCCCACTTCCTTGATTGGCATCACTTGGTAATAAGCCTAATTTCCGTTCATCAATACCCCTCCTCTCCCGTATTGATCTTTGAGGGATAATAGGCCACATAACAACTTAGTAATGGTACTAATTCTTGATTTCATAGAAATCTTGTAGAAACTGAAGCCTGTGTTCTGACTGAGGAAGAAACTTTGCGAATATTTTCAGATTCAGACTAAAATTGTTACTCTCATTTAGAGCTTTGATTTCTCATGAACTTATTTCTACTTGTGTTTCATTAGATTATAGTTTTGCTCAAAAGGATATAATTTTCTCCCTAAACTTACCTAGTCAATCTTTCTTATAATGGTATTAACTTTATTATTTTCCTATCTATCTAATTATTTGAAAATGCTCAAAAATTTTATATCAAACCAAGATCTTTCATCACCACTATTATTACTGCTATTATTTCTATATTTAAACTATCAATTGAATTTCAACATAAGGATTGCATCCAAAATGTTTACTTATTTCTGAAAATGCATATTCATATGTTATCAATAACTCTGACTGATGTATCTTGTCCTTGATTATCCAGTGAGATCACCGAGTCAGGGGCCACACCAAGTTTAGTATTGCCAGATGGTGAAACAGGAATTTGGTAATCTGGCTTTTCAAAGGTCAAGGTTGAAGGTAAAGCTGAAAGCAGATTTGGGCCACAAATACTAGAACACAGTTGAATTTGAATATATATCTCATTTTTTTGCAGGAGAGAAAAATGATCCAATGGCAAGGGGGTCATTAAAGTGATAGACCATAGAATCAAAGCTGCATAAAGGTAGTATTCACCTAAAAATGCCAGTGGTAATACCTGCATGTATTAGCTGCAAACTTATATGGAAAAAACCCCACTGATAAAATCAGTGGTATGATGGAAGGATCACTGCTAGACTAAGAACCAACAACTTGGATTTAAATCTTAGCCATACTCCTTACAGGCTATGTGTGTTTGAAAGACACTTGAGCCTCTCTACATCAGTTTCCTCATCTGCACATTACACAGTTACTGAAAGACTCAAGGTACTAAATGTGAGAACACTCTAGAAGCGCTAAAGGGTACTCAATCTAGAGTGCTTTTAAAATTAAGATGCTCAGGTGCTTCCTTAGACTGATTTAGAATCTTTGGAGTAAACGATCTCTCAAGCAGCCAAATCAGGTCTCTGCTCTCTTCAAACCATCATTGGAGGTTCCCACCTCAGAGTAAAAACCAAAGTCCTTAGAGTAGCTATTGAGAGCCCATGATCCTTTCCCTACTCTTCACCCTCACTCACTCAGCTCCAGTCATGTTGTCCTCCTTGCTGTTGCAGACACATTTCCACTTGGGAGTCTTTGTCCTTCCTGCTTCTACTGCTTGGAACACTTTGACCAGTTATCCCATATGACTGAAGCTCTCACTCCAGGCCTTTGCCGGAGTATCATTTTTGAGTGAGACCTTCCCTAATTTCCTTCTTTAAAAGATTACCTATGCAGCACTCATTTGCTTTCCCCTCCAACTTATCACCATTTAGAACGTTAAATATTTGTTTAATTTGCTTATTGATAGTATTTCCTACTAGAATGTAAGCTCCATGAGGGCAGGGATTTTGCTCCTTTTGACCAATGTTGGGGAGTCTCAGTACTTAAAACACTGCCTAACAGGTAGGGAGTAGAATATTTGTTGTTGCTATTCCAAATGGACACTCTTAGCATACACCTGACTCAGTCTTTGCCTACTCCAAATACATCCCTGTCTTTGCCTTCTCATCTTGAAACTCCTCCATTTCCTGGATGAAAAAGATCCTCTTCAAAATACCTCTAGCCTGTTGTGCCATATCCTGCCTTAAATTGTTTGCATACTGTGCATAATTACTTATGTAATTATTTCCTTTCTTGGAGTGTACACTTCTGAGAAAAGTGTTACTCGGCAATGTTTGTTGAATGACTGAGTGAGGTTGCTTTTGTAGCTGACTCAGATTTACACAAGAAGAAGGAAGTTACGGAAGATTTACTTTACTTATAATTTTCTTTTATTTCTTTGGCCCTGGGTATGGGAAAGAAAGATGGAGGCAGGAATGAAAGCGAGTAGGCAGGCAGGAAGAGAAAAGAGAAAGAAGCATTTTATTTTATTTTATTTTATTTTTACTTAGTTGTTCACAACGGCTGTTCCTTCTTCCCCACCCCACCCCCACTGGACCCAGAAATTGAACTGAAGGGTATGTGGTCTGCATCTCTTAGAGGCAATTGACCTAACTGCTACTCCACCAAGGCATGTCCCCCAAACTATTTTTTGTTACTAATTTGTATTTTAAATGGCAAGCCTCCCAACTCCTGTGGGAACACAGGTTTCATGTACGTAAAATACCATAAGATGGTAACATCCAAAAATGATTCATGGATAGTGAAATCAGCCACATAAGATCAACTATAATAAACTTCCTTGTAAATCTAGTTTAGATAACAGTCATTTGAAAAGTAATGAGTTTATTGCATAAAATGGACTCTGAAAGCCAGACAAAAAGTTAGACATAACATTCATTTTTATGGCAGCAGGGTGTTCAGGTCAAGTCAGCTAAAAATCAGAAATAACACCCCAGATTTATTATAATGTCCATCAGATTATTTTCATGTTCATGAAATTGTTCAATTCTAAATCTCAGTCTTTATTAGGAGATACTTTCTAAAGCTAGATGAAAACAGTAAATCTCTGACACTCTTCTTCATCTGGAAGAATGAATTTGAAGCTATAGAATTTGAAGTTAAAAATCTCCTTTAGCTCCATATCTTGGCCCTGCCTTTCAAATCTTTTTTTGCTAATGAGTTATGTAGATCTTTCAAATCAGTGACAGGTATTCTCAACACCCCAAGTAGAGGTTCTCTCTGGAATGTCCTTTATGAACCAACAAGAGCTCACTCCATTAACATGTCCTGATTTTTGAAGCAGGTACAGGGATTTATGAAGTCAATGAAGTTGTGAATTATAGCTCTTGTTTACCTTGGTGTGTGATCAAATTCCCTAAGGCTTCCAACCAATTTGACTGACATTTATCACCAGTCTCAGAGGAGCGGCGGGGAAGCTAATGTTAGCAGAAATAATGCCTCTGAAAAAGTACTTCCTCCAAAGAATGAAAGGGAAAAAAAGGAGCATATATTATAGATGACTTTGGGAATTTTTCCCCTTTATTAGGCTTAAAACAGTTTTATATAAATAACATCAAAGCAATAAAAGCAGGATCCAACAGAAATAAAGTCACCCACAGTTCACCCTTCTAACATACAAAGGATTTTTTCCTAGTCTCTGTTCATCTCTGTGAATGAACTTCTATAGGTCATGGCTTTTATTTATGTAACCTGGAAGCTCACAGATCTGTTGTACAGTGGAGTATTAACCCACTCTCTAGAAACAAGGTAGGAAGAAATCACTGCCCCCTGTGCTCAGGCATTCATAAATGAGATCTGGGGGGAACCTGAAGTAGATCTAAGAGAGGAGACCCATGACTGATTGCACATGTCCAGATACCTGTCACTGACCCAGCACGCAACAGAATTTCTCCATAAGACCTCAGATATCATTCATCTCTTTAAACAATAGCTGGCCTCTTCATATTGACAATTACATCAAGTCTACACTCCCTTGCCCAGTTATCTAGGCCCTGCATTATCTGCCTGTGGGTAGAAGGTAGTATTAGCTAAATGCTGGAGATTGGTGGGGGCGAGACTGCATTGGTAAGATAGCAATACAAATTCCTAAAACTATGCTGGAAAGAGAAGGAATCAAAACTCTTCTGAAGTGAATTATCCCCAAACACCTGTCAACATGAAAAGTGAGTGCAGAGGAGGGAAAATTTTCCTTTTACCTCTCTAGGTTCTTTCGACTGGTCTAATAATTAAGTTGACATAAGACAGATTAATAAGAGAAAAAAAGTTTCAGCAGGCACATAAGAGAGCTTGGAATTCAAAGACAACTTAAGGGCAAGTTGAGCAATGGAAGTTTATATGCCATCCTGAGCTAAGGAATGGGGTCAAAGCTGGAGCTTTAAGGGAGGAGGATGGTCATTTAATGGCTGCTAATAAGCAGATATTTGGTGACTAGATGTTTGCCTTCACATAAACACAGGTTATTCAGCAAAAAAAGTTATCTTCTGGTATTGCTTGAGAAGTCTCAAGCAGATTAACAGTCAGCACAATCCTTTGTCTTGGATAAAAATGACCAAGAGGAAGATGTACTTTTGACTTTAGTACATACAGACTATGTTCAGCAAAAATTGGTCTTCTATAGGTCTTTAAAAAATGTTTTTGAGCAAACTGTTCATCTCTTCTGTGTGCATGAAATGTGCCAGTTTGCTATGATATAACATAAGTTGTGTGTATTTTGTAAATGTGTTGAGAGATGTTCATAAAAAAAGTCAATTTAAAAATAAATAAAAAGAATCTTCTGGTTATAGTTCTTTTTCTGGGCCAGGCTATCTAAATTAATTCTAAAATCTGTATCTAAATTCATTAGATAATTAAGGGCAAGGGAAAAGTGTTGTGTTTTTTTTTTTTTGAACCCGACAGGCATTGACTACCTAAAACTCAAAATAATCCACATGACAGGGCAGCCCATTTGGGCTTGGCCTGTTCAGAACATTTTCCTCCACAAGAAACTACACAGACAAGGTGTTTTTGTCTCACATGCTTATAAAAAGTCCAACCTCTTCCCCAGTCCTTCCTCAGCCAGAGCCAGTAGAACTCTTGAGGAAGATAATTACAGCAATGCCCGGCTTGTTGTTGGCTGACCCAAGCAGTTTTTTCTGGTTGACTTTTAACAAACAACCTATTCACTGCCAGTGGATTATGGGGTCTCCATATTCCCGCCGTGTGCCAGTCCTGACAGGTTACCCATCGCAGGCTTTGAACTGGTCAAGATCTCCCTGCTATCAAGAATCAAGAACTCTCAAGGCTGGTCACAGTGATCCCCTACCTAGTAGCAATAATAGCAATAGCTTATGTCGAGTATGTCAGAAGCAGTGCTGAGCCCCTTGTAGAAAGCATCTTTCACAACAACGCTTCTTTTCTTAAAAAAAAAAAACAAAAGAAGGAAAGGTGCAGGTAAAAATGAAGGCAGGAAGAGACAGGAGGAAACAGCACTTTTCATTTATTTTATTTTATTTAGTTATGCTTCCTGGTGGTCCTCAGCCTCCTCTGCTTCCCCTTCCCACCCTCTCCTTGGTCTTGAACCTGGGCTCTTGGGATGTATGTGGACTGCATCTCAGTGGCCTTATCAACTAGGCCAGCAGGACATGCCTTCACAACTCTTGAAGTAAGAATGTTTTTTTTTCCAGAAGGGGAAATTGAGGCTCATATGTCTTCATTGGCTTACATAATTTCCTAGGATAGTTAGAAAGTAGTAGAACTCGAATTTGAATACAACCAGTAAAAGAACTTATGCTTGAGGAGACCACTCCTTCCTGATTCTGAGACTAATGCTGGAGACCTTTTCTTGGCCGGGGAACTGAGACCTGTTAGGTCCTGAGCTGGGCCAGGCCTCCTGAATGTCGTATCTCTTCATTTGCTCCCTGACCCTGATCATGGCTTAAGTCATTCTGTTTGTTCCTTATTCCAGCCTGAAACATCCTAACATAGAAAACAATCCAAAGCTAGTGAAGTGATCAGACAGAGAGAGAATGAGGAACTCAGGCTCCAGGGGAAAGTTACTGCGGGCAAGTTCACACTGATCACAAGGAAATGGTTATGTCTCAATCAAAGAGCTCAAAGAATTGCTGCCAGAATCTCGGATGCCCCTAAGTCTCATCACATATTTTTCAGGGTCAAAGGAACAGCTATTATCTCCTTTGCAGGAAATAAATGTGTCCATTCCAAGTGAAGGGAAACTTGTGTGCTTGTGAGGACAAGGACCATTCAGGGAGGGACCAACGAAGAGGAGACATAAAAGTAACAACTAGAGTGGAGACAAAAGAGGCCTCAGGTTGGCCTTCCACGGTGGGTAGTGGACATGGTGTGACGCGCTCTATTTTCTCAACAGGCCTGTTACGAATGCCCAGCTGCACAGCCAGCCCTGAGGCATCAACCAGAATGGTTGGCAGGCAGGGGAAGCTGGGTATTCAGATACAATTCCACACACATCTACCCTCCTGGCCACCTCAACCAGTCTCCTTTCCTTTCTTTTCTGCCCCTCCCTTTCCTCTTTCCATTTCTGCCTATTTCCTCACTCTGTAAATACTTAACCCAGGAACATACAGCCTTGCTATTAGTGCTGCTCTGGAGTGTGATTGAAAACTATGATTTTATATTGGGAAAGTAAGTGAACTAGAACTTAAGTCCAAAGCATTCAGTGTCCTCATTCTCACTGAGGCCAGGTCTTGTGGGTTAGCTCTTGGTAACACTTTCATAAGTGTAACCCAGTCCTAATCGTTGCCTACTCCACCCAGAGCCTTGTAGCAACGTTTGAACTATGTTCCATTTAATGTCTTGCAATTGCATTGCTGCAGGCGAAAGATGTTTGCAGACAGATGGGAACTGGTGACTCAGTGCTATTACTCTTCTACCTTCCGAGATCTAGGTTGATGTTTTTATTTTAACCTTTGTGTTCTTGAAATTGTATGTTAGTTTGAATTGTTTGGACTTGGTTTCAAAGGTATTGTTATTCTTTTTGTTATCAGAGAAAAGTATGTTCTGGGGAAAATATACTGTATTCAGAGGGAAAAATGCGAGCTATTTCATAGAAAGTTGGATGATGAGGGTGGCAAAATTCACTCTCTAGCACTCCTGGTAAGAATGCTAGATCATTCATTCTTTCATCCATTCAATACATATTTAAATATGTCAGAAGCGACACACAGAAAGAATACCAGTTAACCAGAGCCCTGAAAGAAGTAAGCCACAGAAACATTTGGGTGAGAAAGTTGCAGAGAGAAAGGCCAGCCTTTGCAATGGCCCTGAGGTGGCAATGAGCGTGATGAGTCTGAAGACGAAAAAGAAGTCCTGCAAACTAAGACATACCCAGGAAGACAGTGGCAGTCACACGGGTGGGCAGAGCCTGCATATAGTCAATTGCTTCAATGGGATTGTAATGTGATGAGAATTCACTGGGAGTATTCAAGCAAAAGAGAGACAAATCCAACTTATATTTCAGAAAGATCACTCTAGCTTCTGGTTAAATAACAGACATAGGCTAGCAGGGGTGGAAGCAAGAAGGCAAGTTGGAAAATGATGAGAGTAATAGTAAGTGAGGATGGGGCTTAGGTTTGGGATATTCAATAGCTCAAGATAAGAGGATGTGATGACGAATTTGGATGTGGGTTTTGAGGAAAAGATTCAAGATCACCTTCCAGGTGTTCAGCTTGAACAATGGAAAAAAATAATGCCATCATTTATTGAGTTTGAAAATGTTTGGGAAGGAGGTATTAAATCCAGGGTTCAGTTTTGCACATATTAAATTTGAGATTCCCTAATATACCCTACTAGTTGGCGTGCTCTGGTGGAGTAGATGTTAGGTCAATCACATCCCTGAAGGATGCAGGCCACATACCCCTGGGTTTGAGTCCCGGGTTCAAGGAAAAACAACCAGTGTGAACATCTAAAATGAAAATAAAATAAAATGCTTCTTCCTTTTCTCTCTTCCTGATTGTCTGCTTACTTACCTTCATTCCTACCTTTAAAAAAAAGATTCCCTAGTGGAGATGTCAAATAAGCAATTGTGAAGTTGATAGGCGATATTTACTGTGATGCTTCCAAAGACACACTTCTTACCACTATTAATCAGTACTTAGAAATTTGAGTCTCAAGAAAGGAGCTCGCCCCCTCTCAAAGGGCACTGTACTCCCTCTTGCAGCCCCTGGTCTCTGTGTCAATGTTCAGGTATCATTTGGCTTATGGAGTTCACAATCAAATCCTCCAGTAATGCCACCTAAGCAATTGAAAACTGACATTTAAAAAGGATCAGTCATTGTGAACATGCACGCCTTTCAATGTTGTTCATAACCTGGTAAGAAACTGGCCAACAGAAGCAGGTGCACACAAGGTTTGCATGCTCCATAATATCTCATAAATTCATTTCCAATAAGCTCATAAAATCATTTCAGGCATACTAACCACTTTTGGACAATGCGATGAGTCACAGATTTAATAGACGTGCAGCATAGATTCTGGAGGAGGAAAAGCCACCTTGAAAGAACATACTATTCAAGTACCGTTGGATGGAAGCCCAGAGTTTATGCCATAGAGTCACATCACCTGACATCAGATGATCTGGATTATTCACAGAACGGCGAGGCCCAAAGATTATATCACATCCAGAAGGTTAGGGTTATATGCCTCAGGATACTTCCTAGTACCAAGGAGGATTAATAAACAGTCATGAACAAAGAAAAACTGGAAAAATGTGTCCACGGCATTTTAATAAGCAATAAAGACTTGGTCCATCATGTTTTCTCCTGATGTGTTTTGTCAAAATTACTAGATAGGGCTTCTGGGAAGGTACAGAGAGACCTGGGCACAGAGTGTCTGAGCAGCCATTAGAAAGGAAGTGATTGAAAAGGTGTCAGCAGTGTTCACAAAGTATTTCTCACGTGTCTGGGAGCTTATAAGGCTCCTTCTGGCTTTGTCTACTTCGACTGGGTCAGCTCTGTTGGACTTCTCGTTAAAGGTTGCTGCTCGCCCAGCAGACTCCATTATTGCGCTCTTAACTTGAAAATAGACAGGTATATTTTTACTATTAGAAAAAACATCAGTGCACCCTCGTGACCTGGTGGATAAGTCCACCATGATGCAGTCCAAAGACATCCCAATGACGAGGACAAGGGGATGGTGGGTGAGGGTGGGAGTGGGTAGGGATGGAACAGTCAAGATGAACAACTGAAATAAAATAAAGTGCTTCTTCTTCCTCCCTTTTCCTGCCTGTCTGCTTACATGCCTTCACCCCTGCCTGTACCTTTCCTTAAAAAAAAAAAAAAAAAAAAAAAAAAAAAAAATATATATATATATATATATACACATGTGTATATATATGAGCTTTGTGGCTCAAGCAGCTGAGATGCTGATGTGTGGACCTGGGTTCAAGCCCCCAGGCTGGGTTGAAGAACCAAAATGAACAATGAACTAAATAAAGATGTTCTTTCCTCTTCTTCCTTCCTTCCTAAAATGCTGCTTCTTCTTCTCCCTCCCTCCCTCCTTTCCTCTCTCTAAAAGAAAGAAAACTTATGAAGCATTTTGGTTATCTCTTCAGACCAGCTGCATGCGCCACAAAGAACTGTATCAATTATACACCCAAAGCCATTAACAATGGTTTAGGCTTTGAACTGACCAGGTTAGATAGGAGTCAGTTTGGTTATTTACTCCTCTAGTGGGCAAACTTAGGTAAGTATAAAATGGCAACAATGACAGTATTTACCTCATGGGATCATTGTGAGAATTAAGTGAGCTAATACTCCCCAAAAGATTAGAAGAAACCTAGATCTTAGTAAGCACACAATAAAAGTTAGCTATTTCTATGAACAATATTAGTTATTTATTTTAAAGAAAGGTGCAGGCAGGAGTGAAGGCAAGTCGGCAGGCAGGAAGGCAGAGGAGGAAGAAGCATTTTATTTTAATTTAGTTGTTCACACTGGTTGTTTCCCCTCAGACCCAGAACTTGAACTCGGGGGTATGTGGCTTGGGCTCCTTTGGAGACAGTTGACCTAACCACTGCTCCACCAGGGAGTGCCCAGATATTTTAATTTAAATGGAACCAAACAATGCGTAATCTTTTGTACCTGGTATCTTTCACTTAGAGCGACATTATTGAAGATGAAACTGCCGATCCCCCAAGAATCACCGGCCCTTCATGCCATCATCTCTGTTATTCCTGAAGTTCTCCACTGCTTACTGGAGACCCCGATCTCTAGGATTTCAGAGTGGATCCTCTGTTATAGAAATTCTTCAACCTACAGTGGGTAGCTTCTTGGGAAGTCTTCAGGAAGTTCTCAATCTTTTCAACATATCAAAAGTGTCAAAGACAAGTATTCTCAACATCTGGAAACTTTGCAACGGTGCGATTCATCCTGCCATTTTAGACAGGAGGACTTTAAGGTCTCTCTTTTTGTTTTTGTTTTTAGGCTACTGTAAGACACATTGATGCCCTTATTCTAAAAATAATTCCTCTAATGAGCGTGCGTAATGTGTTAGGGCCTAATGAGCGACAGAGTCGCTGACTTCAAGTTGCTCATAGTCCACTGGAGAAAAAAGACAAATGAAACGACACTGAAATTCAACATAACAAGTAGAGTTAGACTTAATTACACACACGGTGCCACAGGAGCAAATGTGAAAGAGCCTAACCCCACAGGAAACACTGGAGGGGTACTCATTTTCTTCCTGCCACCAAAGACTGCGTCATTGTATTGCTAGGACAAAAACAAATTTTATATATCACGAGGCACTGTTTTTCAGAATGTTAAGTGGCTGCTGAACCTGCATGGAGCCTGTACGGATTTCCTGTTGTAAACAGAGACCACTGTGGTTCGCCCTGGTGGCTCAGTGGTCAAGTCTGTAGCCTCTGGGTCAGCCTAGTCCACATACATACCAAGGATCCAGGTTCTCATGCCAGGGTCTGGGAGAACAACCAAACAGACAACCAAATAAAATAAATAAAATGCTACTTCCTCCTCTCTCTTCCAGCCTGCTTGCCTGCTCATTGTTGCTGCCTGCATCTTTCCTTTAAATAAGAAAAGAAAAGAAACAAAAAAAACCACAGTGGGAGGTGATGGGGGCGGGAGTGGGCGGGAGAGCAAGAGAGAACTGTTACCGTGGGTGCTGCTCACAACTTGGCTGGGGATGTGTTTGACCACTGATGTCAATACAGATGGCAACCTGAAGATAATGCTCCTGACTGTGAGCTGGATGTTTATCGACTAGAAAATTCTTGCTGATGTTGAGGAAGTTAGTCTCTCTTTTGAGTCTTTTTAGTTATTTAAACTTATCTCTGTTTCTCGGGGGACTCATAGTCTAAGAATGAGCATATTCTCCTGATCATGGTCCTGCTGGGCCCTCGGCTGCAACCACAATTCTGGCCCCCAGTGCAGAAGCAGCACCTGCTGGGGAGAGTCTGGAAGCTCCGCGTGCACTCTTGCTGGAACTGTTAGGGAGTTAGGGATAGGACAGCTGGGTCTGCCTATGACACCAGTAAGTGCTTCAGACATTCTGTGACCATGAGGGCTATATGAGCAGCATGAGGACGGTCCTTAGTGATACTTGGAGCTTCAGATCATCCCTGAACTGCCTTGCCTCCTCTGGTTTATGTCACTTTTAGTTGAATCCTCTCTTTCTTGTAGCTCAAAGCCTCCTGACTGCTGCTTTCCTCTTTCCTTCTTTCTAGCTTCTCTTGGTCAACCCCAAAGTTCTTTATGCCTATTTCCTTAGTAATGCTCAAATCCAACCACCTGTCTCCACACCGACCCTACTCTCCTAGAGCACCACTGTGTCTGATTCCTGCAGAGGCTGGAAGATCTGCTTCCACCTGCTAAGTCCTTCTTTCCTGGAGTCACTGGCTTCAAATCCCAGCTTGCTGCTTACCAGCTTAGTGACTTCTCTGTGTCTCAGTTAAAAGTACTTTCAAGATTCTCGTGAGAGTTAAATACAATAAAAGATGTGGAATATTTAGCCCAGTTCCCAGTTTTACGTCTCCCTCTCTTCTTCGCAATAGCTGTACAGTTGTTTGCTTTGTTTGGAAAACCTTTCGCAGACATCTCCCACTAGTTAAGCCCCAATTGCTTTTACTTCTCAGTTGAGGTGCCAGTTCTTTCAAGAAGGAGGTTCTTTGACAGATCTGCCCTTTTATTTCCCTGCCAGCTACTTCACCATGCCAAAGCACTTTATCACAGTGCCTATCACATTTGACTATCATCTTATGATTGTTACTGCCACCCTCCTTCGGACTCCCACACTAGCTGGTGGTGAAATCTTTGCAGGCAAGGATGTTGTCTTTAATATTGAAAATAGTTCATCGGTCTCATATCCCAGGGGGAGATAAGCGTTAGTTAAAACCAGGAGCCTGACACAACTGAATGATTTCAGCAATAGGACATTCTGTAGGCAAAATTATGATGATAGGAAAATGGTCAGGGTTACCAGAGGTTTGGAGGAGATGAGGCAGGACAGAGGTGTTTTTAGGCAGTGAAACTACCCTAGTTTTTTGTGTATGATCAATACAGGTCACTATACAATTGTTAAAACTCATAGAGTGACTCCACAGCAACTTTAGACTTTAGGCGGTGATGCTGTGTCAATTCAGGTTCATGGAAAGTAACAAACGCACCATGCTGGTGCAGACCACTGATTGTGGGGGAATCAATGCATGTGTGGGGGAAGGAGGTGTTGGGGGACCTCTGTATTTTCTCTTCAATTCTACTATAAACAGCTATAAAATTATACATACACACATATACTATATATATATATACATGTATACACACATACGTATATATGTATTTGTATGCATGTACGTACATATATATGTGTGTGTATATATATATGTATAGGAGTCTGAGCATATCCCGCTGAGTGAGTCATTATAATACTCATGCCTTCTAGGTGGTAAGTGTTGGATATGTGGATGGAAGAAATCATCCTTGACTTTTTGGAGGCAGACATTAAGCTCATTATTATGCAAACTACCATTTATTTACCCTCTAAGAAGTGCATTGGAGCACATGGTCATTCCCTGAGAAAATGAAAATGAAGGTGATGCCCGAAAGACAAGGAGGAGTTAACTGAACATAAAGGTTCTTCAAACAACCTGAGTGAACAGAGTGATCCAGAACTGGGAGGCAGCAAAGAGTATAGGTGCAGGCCGGCTAGACTGGTTGGGACACAGTAAGCTAAGGAGATATGGCAGGGAAGTGGCCAGAAGGCAAACCACACCTGATTTGAAGCCACTGTGAGGGCTGGGAGCTATCGTCCTGAGAAAAGTGGGAAATCATTAAAAAACCTTAAGTAGGAAAGGATATGGGTACTTTTGAATTTCTGAAAAAAATCTCTCTGCTGTGTAAGAGGATGGATCACAGGGGATAATCTGAACGTTTCTGGACCAGGAATAAGAGTACAGTTCAAGTGAGAATGGGCATGAGACAATGTGGAAGACTTAGCTCCTTGCACACATGCTCCATGAGGTTGCGAGGTGGTATGGACCATCTGGGAAGACAGCGGGGGAAGAAGAAACGCATGTGCAAAAGACAGGCAGGTCATGGGATGATAAAGCTGAATAAAATGACAGATCATGACATACAATGCTCTTGTAAATATCACCTTCATAGAAATGATAAGTAATAATAAAATAATAGCCATAGGAGTTAATATTTATTGAGTCATTACTGGGTTCTAGGTATGTGCTGTCCTCTTTACACGGATTAATTCATTTCACCCTTGATCTAGTTATCTGTTACTTCATAACAAGTCACTTGAAAACTTGGTGTTGAAAATGACAATATATGGTTTTGCTTCCAAATCTGTGGCTTGGATGGGGCTTGCTGGGGCCGCTCAAAGGCTAAGGGCCGGCTTCTCTAACATGCGCATGCCTGTGGCTGACTGCAGTGGTGGCCCGTAGATTTGCTTTTCTGTCACACTCAACACATTGTATTGCTGTGCATTTGCTTGCCTTTTTGAGTCTCTGCTAGATTTTGAGCAACTCCAAGACATAAAACATTTATTTATCTTTGTAGCATCTCTGTTTGAGGCACCATCCACATAGTGAATTCCCATAAATGTTCATTGAATAATGAGTAAACAAATTATGATCTGAATATTTTCTATTCCATTCTATTCTAGTCACATCCTTACAGGAAATTATCCATTCCCTGTTTGAATGTTCCTAGTGACTGAATTTTTACCAGAGTTTGCAAGGTCACAACTTTATTAGGAAATTTTCTTTATTCTAAACCCAAACTTGCTTTGGTGTACATTTTACTAAGTGGTCCTAGTTAGGACTTGCAGATTTCCAAGGAAGGAGTGTAAGTTAGCTTCCATGAGACATCCATCCCCTCAGTGATAGCTATTGCATCACATTGAAATCTTCTCTAAGATAAACAACCAGCTGTCTATCATTGTGCTTCAGGAACACAGTTTCCATTGTTACTTCACTCTTAATTAATTCTTAGGTAGTCATGTGGTTCACAGAGACACAGAATAAAATGCCTGGTGAAGCGTTAATGGCAACTCTATGAACACACAGAAGTGGAATGGTCTAGGACATTACAAGATAATCACAAGCAAATGGGCTGCAGAAGGAAGCGTAGGGTGAAACTGAGAAGGCAAGGACATGGAATGGGAGCTGGGACCTACATCCTATCAAGGAACTTCCCTAGACAGGTAGACGCTGATGACAAACAGAGAGAATGCCTGGGAAGTCATCGGAGGCACTGACATTGGAAACAGAGAAAGCAAAGCAGAGAAAGAGAAGAGCTCAGATGAAACCAGTTGCCCACCTCCATCTTAAAAGACTGTTTCTCAAAGTACACTTTGTGGATCAGCTTCATAAGAATGTCATAGCCCGCCCGTTAACAAGCAATCTTTGAACTCAACCTCACGCCAGAGAAGGCGTAAGAAAACCCAAGATAAATTTTAAGTACATAGAAAATCTTGTTTCAAGGGCTGGGGTAAGATGGGAAACTCTCTTATTTAGGCTTAGAAGAGTGCTTTTCAAACTATTTTGCAAAGTGAAAGAATCTCATGGTCTTAGAAATTTATTTGAAGTATAAAAAATCCCAGTTCAAGTCTGCTTGCATTCCATCCCCATAGGTCCTTATCCTAACCCATAAGGGCTGAGAAAACAATAAAAAAGAGCTGCCTTTGTCAAAAGATCCTATCACAATAACTCTTAGAGAAAGGCCTCACACCCACAACCAAGAAAAAAATGGCTGAAGAATTCAAACCCATTATACATTCTTTCCTTTCCCAGCTTTACTGAAATATTAAATCCTTTCCTCTTTTCTACTGCGAATTTTAAGATAATTTTCTTAATGAAATTTGATTTAATAAGGAATGGAAAGTGTTAAATAGAGTTGTAGCAAGTGGAATTTTGGCTTAGAATAACAAACTAATGATATTTATCTAAAAACATAGTTTTGGGGAGCATCCTGGTGGCCTACTGGTCAAGTACACCTGGGAGCAGTCCCACATATATCCCAATGTCCTGGGTTCAAGACCCAGGATGGGGGCACCAACTCAAATACAAAATAAAGTCTTCCTCCTCTTTCTTCCTGCCTGTCTGCCTACTCGCCTTCATTCCTGCCTGTACCTTTCCTTTAAAAAAATTAAAATGTGGTTTTTGCTCTTTTAGGAAAGTGTTTTAAGATAATGTACTGTGTCCTGAGGAAATATCAGTGTATTCTTGATGAAGTTGTGACAGGTGAAAATCTAACATTACACAAAAATGAGAACCAATTTTTTAACATATCAAGATCTTGCTTTAATAAAATGAGTTTGCAATAGCATTTCTTCAAATAGAAGCCTCCTCTGCTTTTTATCCTATCTCTCTCAAATGTTAATGTTATTTACAGAGCATAAGGAAGGCTAAGAGAAACAGACTCTTTTAATGAGATGGTGCCAAGTGAGGAGCAGTCTGAAACAAGGGAGAAATTACCAGTGAGAATTTTGCTGTCAGTTACCAGAAAAAGAAAGAAAAAAAATGGATTAAAAAAAAAAAAACAATGGATTCCAAAAATGGAATCACAGATTCACCTACAGGTTTTTAGAAGCACTGCTTTGAAAACAAAACAAAACAAAACAAAAAACGACATATAAAAGCACTCACTTCCAGATCCTCAAATAATTATGCAAGCACAGCCGGTGCTCAGGCATTAAGTCTGCTGCAAAGCGTGCAAAACCCAGGCACCTGAGCTGGAACGCAGAGCAGAGAGGACAACCAATATGAAGAACTAAAACAAATAAACAGACACGTCTTCCTCCTCTCTCTTTCTTCCTGCCTGCTTGCCTTCCTGTTTGCTTTCTTCCTCTTAATATATCTATATCTAGCTCTCAGCTTCTATTGATCTGTCATCTATCAATGTATTCAGCATCTATCTTTATTGATTGAGATTGTCTGCTTTGTGTCCACTGGGGATACTTGAAGCATCAAGACAAGCCCAGTCCCTCCTTCCAACACAGCGCTCTAAACCACCAGACCCCAAGATATTTGCCTGCAATCGTAATGGCTCCTACAAAGGAGAACTACAAAATGCTTTGCAAATACTTTTTTCATCATTTGAATGTCAAGAGTTAGAGGTATACAAATTAATAAGTGTTTTTTTTCCAAGCACCACTTTAGACTTTTTCTTTGTTTCACATTTCTTGTTGTTTAGGAGATTTTTTTTTTTTTTTTTTTAATATACTCTGGGTGCCAACATTTTGGTATAAGGCTAAAACTAAGAGATATTTTTTCCCCCCGGTAACTTAGGTTTGCTAGTAGTTTCCACAGGTACCTTCTTTGATGGCAAGGAAATCCACACTTGTTGAGTGTCAACTCTGTCTCAGGAATTGGACCCATTTTGTCCAGCAGCCTGAGGTGTCTGTGCTGTGCTCATTTGCAAAGGAGAAAACTGAGACTCAGAGAAAAAAAATAATTTGTTTCAAGTCAGAGCCTATCCTTGCTGCTGTGTTAGTCTAGAAAATGGAGGAGGGGAGAGGGTGACAGATTAAAAACTAATTTCACTGACAATTAGCCTATTGTTAGTGCAGCTAATGGGCTGCACCAAAGTAATTAGAGCCAACAAAATGCTGCCTTTTTTATCAAAAGTAAATGCAGAGTATGTAGACAAAAGAACAACTGTAGGTTCTGAAGAGAGACATAGTTGAGATTTTGTGTGAAATATAGTTTGCAATAAAATTAGATTATACTAAAATGCGTGAAGGAGACTTGGTATTGCTCCTCAAGGTCTTTATTAAAATGTTTGTTCTACTATTAACAAAGTTTGTAATAGATAATAAAGTGAGATTATAGAGATTTACTTTGTGAAACAGAAATTGCACAATGTCAATTTACACAACAATTTAAGGTTCTTAAGTTTAAGCAAGAGGTGAAAGAAAGGGCCTAAGTAGTTGGATCAGAGAAATCACAGAAATCCAGAGTTAAGATTTGTCACAAACAGTAATGTGAAAAATCAAGATTTGCTTCCTCCAGAAGAACAATTGCTTAAGAACAGAAAGTAGCTTTGACAACCAGCAAAATGAGTAAATTCTAGTCCTAGTCATACTACTTCTATTCATTGAGCTGCAGAAGCCAGCTCCAGAGCTTGAAGATTAATAATTAAAGTCCCAAAGCAGCTGGTGAGAGTTTGTCAATCCAAGAAATAATCAAGCTATAATAGAATTAAAAGGACGTTGATTCCACAATAGGAATCAGAATTCAGACCCACGAACCCGGGGCAGTTCCCAAAAGGTGTGTGCCTGTGGAGGGGAGTTTTAAAGGGGAGTGGTCTGATTTTAAGTCACTTCTTAGGAAACTTTCTGGATTGGTTATCTGGTTCATCCATCTGTTCATGATTGGCGGACTGAAGTCTTCAGACAGGAGGCTGTATTATGAGGGTTATTGTCTTGATCAGCAGATGTGTCCTGTTTCTTTGTAGTTGCTGAATTGCTGAGTCAGGCTGTTTAATTTTCACCCTGAAGTCTCAACATGGCAGCTTAGAGACACAATGGAGTCTGTTTACTTCAAAGCAGGTTTATAGAGTCAATGTATAGTTCATTCTAAATTCAAGCAGATCAGGGCCTCATCATGCAAGGTGGCCAGCAAGAATGTGGGAAGGTGGGAGCCTAGAACTAGCAGGTACGGTGGAGAGAGATTCAGATTGCCTTGATTATGCCTATCAACCTTTTTTAAAATTTGCAGCCCACCAATCAATGTAAGTAAGAACATGCTAAGGATACATTTGTGTGTATAGAAATATATGTTACATATTAACATATTATAAATAATACTATAGATAATATCCAGTCATATTTTCTGATTAGAAGACATTACTAATCATTTTGGCAGCTAAATATCTTACAAAAAGTTGACTTTCTATAATAAGCAGATCTGATTTTGACGAAATCCACTCTTTAATTCCACCACCAAGTAGCTATGATCAAGCAGAAATTCTTCTTCCTCCTTCTTCTTCTATATATTTCTGTCACCTTTCAACTAAAAGCAAAGCTAAACTCTTAAGTCATCAACCAACTGAATGGTATTCTAAAAATTCCAGATAATTAAAGGAGAAAATTATTTGCAATTGAATTGTATGAAGAACATAGCCTACTTTGTTCTGTGCATTTACAATAAGCTAATAATTTTATTTACTAGCTATTGTATGGAGTCTGTTTAGCCTCTAGTGCCTATCACCTTGAGTGAGAATTCAAGTAATTTGTTCAGAATAATGGCATTTTAGTTCAATAAAGCAATGTTTATATTCTTTGAATATACATGACATATTTATAAATAAACTCAAATGAATTTGTGTACATATGTTTAATGTTCTCTTTTCTTTCCTTCTAACAAGGACTCTTGCAATGTAATTTCCTTCTATCAAAAAAAAAAAAAAAAAGGAGAGGAGTAGGGGTAGTAGGAAGAAATCATTGATGATGAATTTTTAAATATTGTCAGTTCCCAGAAAGCAGCTGTCTATATAACTTTTAAATAAATGCCTATAAATAAGAATGTTTCTTCAGATGAGACCAGTTAAAATTCTTTCTACTATGTGATACTAAATCAATTTAAAATTATTTTATTTTCCCTATCAACATTCCAAGGAGATTTTTCAAAGAAATAGAACAAATAATACTAATATTTTTTATGGAAAGATAAAAGACCTCTAATGGCTAAAGCTATCTTTAGAAAAAGGAAGAAAACTGGAGGAATCATGGTCCCTAAGCTCCTGAGTGATTGTATTCAAAGCAGTATTGTGTTATAAAAAAAACAGACACAAAGACCAAAGAAATATATTGAAAAGCCCAGAAATAAAACCGCACACATATAGATAATTAAGCTACAACACAGGAGCCCAGAGAGAGAAAGGAAAGTCTCTTCCACAAATGATGTTGGGGAAATTAGACAGCCACTTGCAAAAAAATGAAATGAGATCTGTCTTTAACACAAAAATTAATTCAAAATGGATTAAAGACTTGGATGTAAGATCTGAAATCATAAGATACATAGATAAAAACACAGACAGTATCCTCCACAACATTAACTTTGTTCTTTGAGGAAGAAACACCAAGAGCAAAGGAAACGAGGCAAAATTAAACAATTAGGACAACATCAAAATAAAAAGCTTCTGTAGAGCACAAGAAACCACCACCAAAGCAAAAAAGTCAACCTACTAGTTGGGAGAAGAGATTTACACATCATGGGTCAGAAAAGGGGTTCATTTCTAAAACATATAAAGAGTCTGTACACCTCAACAACAAGAAGGCAGGCACGCCCTGGGGGAGTAGCAGTCAGGTCAATGGTCTCTAAAGGGGCACAGGCTACACACCCATGGGTTTGAGTCCCAGGTCTGGGGGAAAACAGTGTGAACAACTAAATAAAAATAAAATAAGTTCTTCTTCCTCCTCTCTTTCTGCCTGGCTGCCTACTTGCCTTTATACCTACCTTTACTTATCCCTTAAAAAACAAAACAAAACAAAACAAAACAAAAAATTCAAACAGCCTAGTTAAAAAAAATAAGTGAAAGATGTGAATAGACTCTTATCCAGGAACTTATGACTTAGAATATATTTACACACGGGATTCAATTACATCCAAAGAATAGAATCAAATAAAATAATTTATTGACATACCTCCAGAAAAAAATTTTAGGCAGCTTACAAAATATACATAAAATACTCATTATAGAGTTGTACTGAAGAACATACTGTGGAAAACAAAAATAAGATTAGGTCACCCATGAGATTAGTTAACATGCCGTGAAGTCCTACCTGCTTGCCAGAGGTGGACTCTGTATGAGTCTGATCTCTCAGGAAGTGTAGAAATATGGTAATATAACTCACAGGATCTGTGAGAACAGGACCAGACATAAAGTAGTCTTTTCCTTTTTTTCAGGTGAAGCACAGCTACCTAGACCTGCTGGGGAAGTTGACACTTCACTTTCAACAAATATAATAGGTTGACATGCATCCACCTTGGGACAAATCAGTGATCCACCTCCTAATGTTTTGTGTCATAGCAGCACAGTTGAAACATGGGTGGAGAACATTTTTAAAGCAGGTTTCAACGAAAGCACAAATACACATACAAAAGCCAGCTCTCCATGAATATATGTAAAAAATCTAACTTTGAACAAGACCCTTTTGATGGTTTGCCTAAGCTATACATGGCTAGGCGTCTGATTGAAATTGCTTGCTGAACAGTTGTTAAATTTAAGGCTGTTCTATTTTGAGAAGCAACCGCCAAAATGGATGGTTTTTGCTTTGGAAGAGCTGGCAGTGATTTGCTTGACTGGCCCCTCCTATCATCTCATGAAGAAACTGATTTATGTGGACCTAAGATGGCCTAATATTTTCTCTTCCTTGACTGGGTACTGATGCTGAAGAGGCAAGTGCCCCTCACTCTGAGGTGGGTGCACGAAGATAGGTATGGTTACTGGTATCTTAGGGTTCAACTTGCTGTCAGAAGAGATAATGAGTATGCAAATTACAGGCCTGAAGAGTGGCAAGACAAGTGGCTGAGGAGGAGCCTTACAATTGCAGCATTGTGTTGGGCTCCATGCTCTGTGTGACTGTGTGGTGCTTGGTATAACAGATTGTGTGGGGGTGCTATGAAAAAGCTTTTCATTCTCCAAAATAATTAAATTTAAAAAAAAAACAAAACAAAAAAAAACACAGGATGCTCTGGAACACTGCATAACTCTGGGGAATTTGTCTGATCTGGAAAAAAAAAAAAGACCGAAAATAGGACATTGAATAGGCTATATAACTTATGAAATGTTGAAGATTTTCTTCAATTCCACTTCAAAGAGTTTGCAAGACATTCAGTCTATAATTTTAAACAATATGTTCAAGCACGATGGACACATGCCTTGAAAGTTTTTCATTTAAAGTGGTCGCATGTGGGAATGAAGGCAAGAACGCCCTCATACCATAGGGTAAAGAAAAGAACTAAAAGAACAGGAAAGAATTCTTCTTTTCACAAAATGTCAAAGATCTCACTAGAATGTAACATTTCATGATATCTTTATTTATCTAATCATCTATCTATTTATCTATCATCTATCTAACTATCTATGATCGCGAGCTAAGAATTCAGAAGACCATTAAAAGGTATGGGTATGGGTAAAAGGTAAGACCATTAAAGAGGTATGTTTGCTTGTGATCAAAGAATTGTCGTTTGAGGTACACAGATTCAGGTAGAAACCTAAGTCAGGGCATTTGGGGGAAAAAAAGAGGAAGATGAGAGCAGTGGTAAGAAAAGAGTTAAATGTTAACAGGCTTAAACTATTCATGATTGGTTACCAGTATCATTCTCTGGCAATAAATCCATAACATCATATCTGGATGACTTCTCAAACCATTGTTTGCTCAATGACTTCTTAAAACTACTTGTTTTTTTGTTTGTTTGTTTTGACTCAATTCAAAGGTCTTTGATCTAGTTTGAGCAAGTTTCTCTGTAATGGCGGCTTGATTTCTTTTAATAATGGCTCCACAATTGTCAATTTTTCACAAAAATTTAGATAATCATGATATGTAACTTTAGGTGAACAAGAAAGAAGTTGAGTATACAGCAGAATTTCTATTTAATAGTTTGTTTTGAATAAACAAATATATGATGATTATCTCTAAATGCTCTAGATGAAAAATTCCCAGAACTTCACTTCTTGGTATTTTTTCTTATCTTACATAATTTCTTAATTATGTGTGTCTGTGTATCAGTCTGCCTGTATTTTTTTCCCCTCCTGTATTTCAGGGGGGAAGGCATTGCTTTTAAGAAATGAAAAAGATAAAGTACATGATCATATCATTCTGGCAGTAAAACGATCTTCCCTCTTAAAGGCATTTTAAACGCCATGTGACACTGTCAGTTGATTGCCTCTTTAGATGGGAAAAGCAGAAAATGATTTTGTTGTGAAACAAGTACTCCTTTGAAGTCCAGCAGGCATTTGCTATATGTAGGTTTTTATTTAATAATTCACACATAGTCTAATGTTCAAAATGATGTAGAAAAATGAAAAGTCACCCTTTTTTTAACATTAAAAGAAATGCTTAAGGAGATAAAAGGGGTGATAAACATTTGATCGACTTTTTTTTGTTTGTTTACAAGCTTTTGAATAGATTAATGGCATCCTTTGATTTGAATTGCTGTATCCCCTCAGTTTCAGAGCAAGAAATAAGATCATTTTTCGAGAAGCTTACTTACTCAGGAAATATTTTGAAGCCGCCATTTCTTGGCCTTCATTTGTACTTTAAAGACATTCTTTCTCACTGTGGTTCAATGTTGATCTCCCACTGGCCTCAGAATCTTAAATTTCAGAGCAAGGCTGATTTCTCTTTTTCTAAATACGTGTTAAATATTTGAAAAGACTATTTCATCCTCTCTAAATCTTCTCTTATCTAAGATAAAAGATTCCAAGTGATGCAAAATTTTTAAAACTCAAATGCAAGGTTTTATAGCAAGCCCTGCTAAATTGCACTCTCGTACTTTCATCAATTAGCTCATTCAATGAGAATATTCAAATATTTATTCTGTTATCCAGTGCATAATAAATAAAATAAACCTCTTCCAAGCTTATACCTTTTTGCCTTTGAAATTCACTGAGAAAACATTTAAAAATGATAAAAACTGGAGTCATCTTTATTTTCCAGTTTATGAATAATCAAAAAAAAGATAGTAAAAATAAAATTACTGAATTTCTAAGGGCTAAGGGAAAATTCTCCATCCCTTTAAGGTTTGCTGGTTGAGCAAACAAATTAACATCAGATTAGTGATGACACATTTAATGATATCATATGGAGAATATACACATCTGTAAATTCAAAGTAAATAACACAGACTGAATACTTACATTCTGTGCTGAGGAGTGGAAGAGGATCTGGGGTGTCAAGGAGAGGTGAGCCCTGGTCTAGTGGATTAGGCCACCAGACATAGTCCATACACATCCCAAGGACCCAGGTTTGAGATCCGGGTCTGGGGGCGAACAAACAAGATGAGCAACTAAACAAAATAATAAAAAGTTCCTTCCTCCTTTTTTTTCCTGCCTGACTGCCTACTTGCCCTCATTCCTGCCGGCACCTTTCCTTAAAAAAAAAAAAAAAGATCTTTCTGCATACTGGAAGTACGAAGAGACATAACTGATCCTTAAAATAATAGTGTTTATAAAAATGTAGAATTCAATATTTCATGCTTTAATAAAATATATTTTTTTTAAAAGTTGTTTCCGGAGCTGACACCACAACTAGGCATTCTCCATGATTTATAGCAATGGCTACAGTTTCTCTCAAGACTTGCAGGGCCCCCATGAACTGTTAGCTCCACACAAGTTGACATACTTTGGAAAAAGCCTGCTCTAGACATATTGGAAAATATCTGATCATTTTGGATAAACCAATCCCACAAATCCATCTTGAAAATTTCTTAGTGGACCCATTAGAAATATTTAACCTTTCTTCCTACCTTTCATCTCTGTTTACTTATACATTTATTTTCACCCTAGTCCCAGGTCACGAACCTGGGTCCTCAGGTCTTACGTAGGCTTGAGACCATGAGGTTTTTGGGCCCTGTCAACAGACTGAGCCTGCAGCACGTCAACTGCCCCTTTTGTCCTGTTACAGACAGTCCTGGTTTATTAAACATCGGACAACAGCAATAGTGAGAATATGTGAAAACAAACAGTACTTTCCTGTTTAAAACAGTATGTTTGTCAGTCAGAATGTGGTCTGCACACCAGCATCTCAGTCACTTGAGCCACAAGGGTGTGCCCCTAACTTCCATTTTTAAATGATACATAAAATAGTCATATCTATAAATACATACATATGCTGGAAAATATCTGAGATATGCATTTTCGTTCTAATCATTTAAATAGTGACAGATGTGGTACAGTGTAAAAACATTTCCTGAATTAGATTAAGTTCTTGAGTTAGAGATGATTTCTTTTCTTGTAACTTTATGCACACAAAGTTTAGTCAGAATGATGAAAGAAGTTCAATTTTCTAATGATACAAATGTAATTCTTTTTGAACAGAGGAAGGAAGGAAGAAAGGGAGGGCGGGAGGGGAGGAAGAAACATCCTTATTTATTTAGTTGTTCTTTTCGGTTTTTTACCCTGGCCCTGGGTCTCCAGCCTGGGTTCTTGGGCTGTGTGTCTGCACACCAGGGTCACGGTCAAACTATATCATGGCTTTAAAACAAGATCTTCCTTTATCTTCAAGTTGTGAAGATCATACTTCAGGCTTTTACCAAACTATACTGGTATTTTTTTTCAGAAATAGTTTAGGCTAGATCTTCCTAACTAAAAAAAAGAAAGAGGTGGAGTAGCAGTCAGGTCAATCTCCTCCCAAGGAAGGAGCAAGCTACATACCCCTGGGTTGGAGTCTTGGATTGGGATGGGGGGTGGACAACCAGTGTGAACAACTAAATAAAAATAAAATAAAATGCTTCTTCCTCCTCTCTCTGCTTGCCTGCCTGTCTACTTACCTTCATTTCTGCCTGCACCTTTCTTTAAAAAAAAAAAAGAAAGAAATTTCTAAACCTCAGTCCTTGCATGTAATTGGAAATATAGAGGCAAATATATGTAGACGATAATTAAATTAGTATATCACTTTACAGGAGCGCCACACCTGGTCTGTGACAGAGGTGTCTTCCTCTAACATAGAGTTCAAATATGAGAGACTGACAAAGTCTCTAAGAAGTGCTGAGTTAAAACAGGGTTGGGGGAATTATTTGGTTCCAACTTCTCATTTACAGATAAACACTTAGTCTGGAAAATAAAGGGACTTGCTTACATTTACACTCAACAAAGTAGTTGCAGAGCCAGGACTGAACCAGGTTGCCCTCGGTTTCCTGTGCCCTCTTTTTACCAATCCAGCTACTGCCTCCCATTGGGAATTCCGTCAAGAGGCTTATGAATGATGAATTATACCTTCCACTTATCAGGATTCAAAGAAGTTTGGTCCTTAACATACTGATACCACTCTTGTGGGTCTGCATCTTTCCCCTAATTCAGCAAACTGTTCTGAATGATTTGAAAGGGGTGAGCAAAGGAAGCATTCACACATCAGTTCAGTGTAACAGGGATCCTTCCTCCTTCCGGGAGAAGGAAGCTGCAAATTATGTGAAATTTGGGAATCATCTAATTTGTAGTCTTTCATTAAACTCTGTCCAGAGACCACATTTCACTGCATAGTTCCTGGTTGAAAAGTCAGAGGAAGGACTGGGATGAGCTCTGAGCCTCTAGTTTCTAGAAACATCAGGAGGGGTGCCCTGGTGGAGCAGCAGTTGGATCCCCTGCCTCTGAGAGAGCAGTGTGCATGCAAATAATCCCAAAGGAACTGGGTTCACATCCCAGGGCCAGGAGGGGAGCAACCAAGATGAACAGCTAAATAAAAATGAATAAAATGCTTCTCTTCCTGCCTACCTGCCTAGAGCTTTCCTAAAAAAAAGAAAGAAAATCTGCCATCATATTCAAAAAGTAAAAACCACAACAAATAAAATGGACATAGTTCTGATTTCTTATTTCTTCCAGGATAATACTACTCATTTTTTTAAAACAGCAAATAAAACAAAAGTTTGGAGTTTTTTCCTTTTTCAAGTGCTTGCTTCGCTGAATCCCTAATCCAGTGCTAATATAAAACCTCATAGACTGTCAGTAGGTCCAAGGTGATCAGCCTGGGAGTACTTTTGAAGGGAAGGAGTGCAAATTTTATAAAAATGTCAATACTTGAAGGCATTATAGGACTGGAGAAAACCAGCAGTTGTGACAGCCCTGTGCACATTTGTGGCTCTGCAGAGCACTCAGTTCTGAGAATGGCTGCTGCCTCTTTGGGAATAATTCCTCTTTAAGGAATCTTGCCCTGACCTCACACGTTATGCAGATTAAGAACAAAATGTGAAAAAACAAATAAAGATGCTTCTTTCTCGTCTCTCTTCCTGCCTGCCTATGCTTCATTCTTACCTGCACCTTTCCTTCAAAATAAATAAACAAATACAATTTTTTCAAAAGCATTTGTTTTTAAATAAGAAGGTGAATTAATCTCTACGGAGTTATTGCTTTTATTTTTTTTTTTAAATTCACTGGAGAAATGACTCTCAGTCATTGAACAATATCTCCCATAAGAGAGTTGGGACATGCTCAATTTAAAAGATGGTTTTAAATGACTGCTCTTCGATTTTCACATAAAAACAGTCCTATTTAGACATGGACAATTCAACAGTTGTCTGCAAATACTTAGTAAAACCTAGCAAGAGATCAGAAGAATCTGCTGAAACTAACTCATCAGTGGAATACACAACCTGTCTAATCCTCTCAAAAAGAAAATGGCTGTAAATATTTTTATTTTTGCCGTTGTTTTTGTTATTGGGCTTTTATTTGTCTTACTGCAAGACACACTTCAAATGTGCTGGAAATAATTACTGCTGCACGGCAGGAACTAGAGGAGACCACAAAAGCTTTGGTCACTTTCTCTTTCTAGGCTCTTCCACTAGTGTGTCCCTGGCCACACCCTCGTCTGGAGAGGCCATCTAGGTCCTCCTCAGGAACATGGCCACCTTCTTCTGTGTCCAGCTACCACACAGAGCCCCTTTGTCTTCCCTGAACTAAAATGCCAAGCTGTCAGAAAATGGGTCAGTTTCTTCCCCAGGTCTCTTTCAAATAAGAAGCCTATTCATATTTAGTAAACCTGACAAGGGGTCTTGGGATCCCTGGAATTGGGCTGGTGTTGCCCCAAACATTTCATATTCGCTGCTTTTAAGGAGAGTTGGTGCTGCTGCCCCTGTCAAAGGACACATAAGATGATCCGGTGACGATTTAGTTCACCAGCTCTGACCCACAAGGGCCTCCTACCCCAACCGCTGAGATCCAGGCTGGCTCTCACCAAATTCAGGCAGCCCTGGAAGATGGGTCCAGATTTGAATTCGGTCAATTTCAAAGGCACCATGAGGAGAGAGGAAGACAGGGCACTTTCAAGTCCTCTCTGAAAAGGCTTGGCACTCAGCTGAGGTCAAGATGTGGTTTCTGAACCTGGCTTGTCACCAATCCACCCTTGGCCATATCATTCTTTTTCTGGGCTTTTACTTTTCTCATTTGCAAACATAACAGTTCAACTAGATAACTTTCAAGACCCTTCCATTGCCCCACATGCTCATTTTAAGTAGAAAGCACCTGTCAACCTCAGAACCAAATAAATCACTTTGCTCCATGGCATACCTTTCCCAGCGTGGATTCAAGGTCCAGCAGGCTGGGGCATAAGGTGACTCTTCACATCAAGTGCGTTGTGGCATCAAGATAAAGGCATTTATTTGTGTTTGAATTATTTTGCTGTTCTCATTCCCGGTAAGACACAGTTGAATTCATTCCAGCTCACTTGGTGCAAAATACCTAAGAGGAAAGAGATTAGCAGCCAAAACTTAGTATCTTCACAAAGAAAATATTTTAAGAAAGAAGAAGCCAAGATGAGAAAAGAGAAATCAGGTTGCCCTACATAGTTATAATCTCAAATGGACTTTTTTTGGGCATGGGGTATGGTTGAAACAAACAAACAGAAATGCCAAACCAAAATAACGTAACAATTTGTTCCCCTTCCTACTGCTATGTTTTTCTCCTCTCTTAACTGGGACAACACTTTGAGTTTTTCTGTTTCTCTAGATTTTGTCACAGGAAAGAAAGCAGATCTCACAAAGCAAATTCCTTGTGGAAAACTGAAGGTGTTTCTGGCAGAGTAATTCATCATCATAACAAACCACAGAATATTATCTTTGACGGGCAAGAAAACATTAGCAGCAAAATCGTTTGAGAAAAGTCACTCTCATTCTCCCTTCACACAGCTGTTAGCATCTTAATTTTTTCTAACGTTTTTTTCTTTGCATAGGTTTTTCCTGTGGGGGTGTAATGATCTAGTCTATTGGATTCCACACCTTGTTTAAAACGCTTTCACATGGCCTTGAGTGGCTCTGTGGTTACCCCTGGCAGCAAGAGGCACGGTTTTCTTAAGTACCTTTCCTGCAAGACAGTCTCCCAAGGTACGCTGAGTGGCGGGGGAGGCAATGAAATGATGCAGAGGGATTAGTCCTCAATGTTGAAACTTTAGGTACCCTGGGAGGCAGGAATAGAGATTTTGAACTTGGGTAGAAGTTTGTGGGCCCCATCTTCTAGCTGTCCCAGAGGAGCCCCTCATGGTCAGTTGTTTCCTTTTTAAAAAACTTAAACAGCTTTACTGTGGCATAATTCACCTAAGATAAAATTCAGGCACGTCAAGTGTACAATTCAACTGTTTTGTATTTTCACTGAATTCGTGTCACATCACCATCGTCAATTTTAGAATATTTATGATCAATTTCTATGACCATAGAAGGGTGGGAATGTAAACACATTGATCTCACATGATAATTCCATTTATTATTCATTTTAAGATAATTTATTTAAAGTGATGTTTTGCGACCCAAGATAGTAGGTTAGTAACATCCTGTAGCTGCGGTCATTCTGCCCCTGGATATAGTCAGCTGATGGGCACAGGGCTTTCCCTTTTGGTCAGTGTGTGAGAGAGCAGAGAGCAGCTGGTCCCCTAGGGCCAGGCTTCCTTCTGGGCTCCTGTGGCTGGTGCCTGAGTTTATCTACCTTAAATTCTGTCAGGAGTTGAGAAAGCTGATGACGTCTCTCTGCTTGGTCCCCTTTGGCTTTCAGACCTCAGCTCTCTGTCTGGACTCCAGTTCACCCATCAACATCCAAATGTGTGTTTACTGCCTGGATCTCCGCGCTGTGGCTCTGGAGCTTGCTCCTGACCTTTCTTCGCCCTTTGGGTGCAGGTCCCAGCCCCTGGCACCTGCTTGGTCCTCTCTCTGGTGCAAGCAGGCCTGGCAGCTCAGCCTCATCCTGATGTCACTCAGTTCCTGCTTTAAAATCATAAGCAGGACTCTCCACCACGTGAAGATGGAGACGCCCACATTTCAAAGGTCATGCTTCCAGATTCGAGATTTGTAAGATAAACTGACAACCAGGGAGAAGGTGAATTGAAAAATAAGCCTTAGCGATTTATGGGTACTAAGATATCAAGGATGTGTTATTTATAAAACTGAAATATCCAGCAATGGAGGGTTATCAAATTAAAATATATTCATGATGAAATATTATTTAGCGCTTGCTATTTATTAAAAAGGCTTTAATGATGAAATTAAGCGATTATAACCTAAGGTTTGGTCAGAATACTCTTGTTTAAAATTGCATATAAAGAATGATCTCAGTTATATAAAACATGCAGACAAGGAAGCAAAACATTATCTCTTGATATATTATTTTCTATATTTTTCTGTACTTTCTAACATATATCACAAAATTTACTCATATCAAGTGCACTACTGGATGATTTTTAGTAACTGGATGAAGTAGCACAGTCATTAGTCAGTTGTGGCACATTTCATTACCTAATATGACCCTTCAGGCTCACTATTCCCCTCTCAACACTCCCAAGGAGCTACATGCTTTCTCATTAAATTTACCCTTCTTGGACCTTTCATGTAAATAGAATTATATATAATACTGTATGTGCTATACTTATGTCTATTTATTTTCACTTAGCTTTTTTTTTTTTAGGTGCATCCATCTACTATGTATCAGTTTGCTTCCTTTTATTGTGTGGTGTTATATTGCACAAATGTATATATTTTGTCTGTTCATCAACTAATGAATATTTCATTTGCTTCCAGTTTTAGGCTATTATGAACGATGCTGCTATGAGCATTCATGTACAAGCCTTTATGTGGACATATGTTTTCATTTCTCTTGGTTAGATTCCTAGGAATGAAATGTTGGATTACATGGTAACTTGATGTATAACTTTTCCAGAAACTGCCAAACTGTTTTCCAAGTGGCTGCATTTTTTTTTTTTTTTAAAGGAAAGTGTAGGCAGAATGAAGGTGAGCGGAATCAGTCAGGAAAAGAGAGGAGAAAGTACTATATTTTTATTTTATTTTATATTTTATTTGTTTCTTATTGGTTGTTTCCTCCAGCCTTGGGAAGCAAACCTCACTCCTTGGGATGTATGTGGATTGTACTCAGTCAAGTTGGCAGACTAAACCTCTACTCCACTAGGGTGTGTCTACAGTAACTTTTATAAATTCTGCCCTAGGATTTAAAACCCACCTCTCAGTGCACCTGTATCTAGCCTTCCCGTCCTCGCCTCAACAGCTGGAGCTGGTGACTGTGGTGATTAGTATTATAAAAATTATTACCATAATGAAATCATCTTAGAAGTGGAAGTTTCCTTTGCAGTCTTTATATTTCTTTAAACTCCCAATAAACAAGAAAATCTTTATTTGGTTTTTCTGAATTGTGGACATTTCTATCATGAAGAACTTCAGTTTTCAAAAAGGAAGTATGCCTTTTGCCTAGTTTCCTGGCCCCTTTGGAAATTTTTTATAGTTATGCCACAGGCGGGCTCACCTTTAAAGATTCACTGTTGGTAAAATCTAATCAGGAATCTAACAAATATTGACTACATGCCCAGAACTCTGCTGAGTTCTGTGGATTATACAAAAAAAAAAAAGGAAACCTTATGTTGTTTTTGCCCTCAAGAAAGTTAGGGTTGGGAAGAATAAACTAAACACAATTGAACAGAGAACAATTAAGAATTGGACAGGTTGGGGATGACAACAGTGTGGATTAGGATAATGAACTAGAAATATTAAATAGGCAGAAAAAGACCCTGAGATTTACTTAAGATTTTTGTGGTGATCTTACTATGTGTCGGGCACTGTTCTAGTCATGGGAAATACAGCAATGAACAAAGTCGACAAAATCCCTAAACTCAGAGAGCTTACATCTCAAAGAACATAATAAGCAAAACTAAGTAAAGTACATAGTCTGTTAGATGGTAGCAGTGAAAAATAAAGCAGGGGAGTGGAACAGGGAACTGGGGGTATTTGTGCACATTAAAATAGGGTGATCAAGGACCATGTTTCTTAAAAAGTGATAAGAATATAGGAGCAAAGAGCTGACAAAAATGAAGGACTCAATTATTTGGCTTTCCCAGGGAAATAGCACAGGAGTAGCACATGCAGTAACCTGAGGAGGGATGTGCCTGCAGGTTTGGGAAATTGCAAGGTCAGTGTGGCGAGGGTGAAGCGGGCAAGAGCAGGTAATCAAGTTAGAATGGCAATGGGGGAACAGACTGGGAAGGGCCTTGGAGACCATTTTAAGAATGTCTTCTCTCCTGAGAGAGGAATTCAAACAGAAGGTTCTGAGTAGAGCAGTGAGATAATGGACGTGTTTTAATGGAATCACTGTGGCAGTTGTGCTGAGACTAGACTGAAGATAAACCAAAAGGTGAAGTCCCAGGGACCACTTGGGAGACTCCTGAAATAATCTCTCAGGAGACGATGGGGGTCTGAGCCCGCATGGCCGTGATGGAGGTGGTAACTTGGATGGTGTGGTGCTGCATGGAAACAAGAGTCCCTGTAAACGAAAGACCGAGGTGCTCAGGGAACAGGGAACAACTACAAGTGCAGAGAAGACTAAGTGGGGAGAGATTAGAAATGAGACAAATTCAGTGGTGGCATTGAATTTGGGAGGAGTGTCAAGGAGACTTGAGTCAGAAAAACAGAGTTACTCTCGTGTACCAGTCTATTCAGGCCGCCATAACACAAGACCATAAGCCTGAGTGGCTTAAACAACAGAAATCTCTTTTCACTTAGCTTTGGAGGTAGAAGTACTATATCAAGCTGTGGCTAATTTGGTTCCTCATGAGGAATCACTTTCTAGTTGTTCGTGGTCACCTTCTCAGTAAGTCTCATAGCTTTTCCTCTATACTGATGTGGAGAGAAAAAGCTCAGGTCTCTTTTCCTCTTCTTACAAAGTCACCAGTATTATTGGACTAGGAATCTATTATTATGACTTCACTTAACCTTAATTATCTCCTTAAAGGTCCAATCTTGAAAAATAGTCACATTGGAGATTAGGGCTTCAATGTGAATTTAAGAAGACACGATTCAGAGTCTAGGTCTTCAGATTTGAGGGAGACAAATCTAATGCTGGTTAATAGGATGAATCAAAAGAGGAAAGACTAGGGGACTTGTTTAGAAGCTATTTATGTTGTAAAGATCAAGACAAGAGATGCTGCAAGACTTGACCAGGGCACAGAGAAGTTACTTGGCCAGAGGAGAGAGCCTGAGTGGATTTCACTAGTTTTACTACCACCCTTTTATTATAGAAAGGAATTTTACATCCTTATTCCTATTTATTTCTCATATTTTTGAATATATGCCATAGTATATGTCAGAGAATATACTAGGCAAATGCATTATTTATCATCTCCATGCACACACACTCAGACATTCTACTATACGTATTCTCCACTCACCCAAACCCAATTACATGCATTTGTATTCATTGATGAAACAGAAATTCAATGATGAAAATGCCTAAGAAAAAGAATGATCTCACAATATAAGTTTGTGACAAAAAAAAAAGGAATAGTAAAAAGGTAGGAGGGAGAGTCAAGATTTCTGAAGCCCAAGAGAGAATTCAGGACCCTTATGTGATGAATTTCTCTTCAACCTATGCTGGGAACCAAGTAATGCACATTCTTCACTATTCCATGGTCTTTTGTCCTTATGTCAGACAGAAAACTAGACATACGATATGCAGGCATATGTGATACACAGAGTTGGTACATCGTCTTTGCTCAGGTTTCCATAAAGAAGCCACCTAGCCAAGGTGAATGCTCTGCTTTCACTTTGATAGGCAGTGCCTGCCTCATTAGAGAGATCTGGGCTGAATAAGGACAGGACATTCAGAAGAGAGAGCCAAAAGAAGCAAACAAAGCACAGTGCTTAGGCTGACATTGCAGGTATGCCAACTGGGTCACATTGAGGGCACAAGGGCAAGAGGAGGGAAGAGAAGGCACAGGTCTGGCATTGGGGTAGAAGTTAGGTGGAGCACAGATTAGCTGTGGCCTTTGCATTCAACTGACCATAATTTTTATTATTATTATTTCACTTTATTTTTATTTAGTTGCTCAGTTTTTCTTGCCTCCAGACCCAGGACTTGAACCCAGGAGTATGAAGTCTTGTGCTCCTTTGGAGACAACTGACCTAACAGCTACTCCATCACGGTACACTGCAGACTGACCTTCCTTTAAATCTCAGTTTCTGGTGCTCATTGGTGGCTTAGCATTTAAGTCTGTGGCTCCAGATGGCCTAATCCACATGAATCTCAGCTTTTCCACTTAGCAGTGTGACTTTGAAATATTATTTAGCTTTTGTGTGCTTCTGTTTCATTAACTGAAAGAAACCTGGAAAAAACCCGGTTGCTCAAAGAATTAAATGAGAAGATGTACATAAAGCATTCAGCATAGGTTGACACATAGTAGGGATTAAGATAATTAACTGGTGGAAGTTACTTTTTTATAATACTAAAGAGAAAAAATTTGTAGTGCTAAAAATAATAAGCATTAAGCTTTTTGTGGAGCAGACTTTAAAACATCGAACTAGTTTTTAGGTCTTAAGAATGTTGGGAGTATCTTAGTCAAAAATTTTTTTTTTTCCATCTAACATCCCACTGGTAGAATGAGTTTTCTCACAATTCCATTCTTTGTGAAGCTGGATATGGAATGCAGTACAACTAGACAGGAATCCCACACCAAGTTTGCTGACCACCAGATGCATGATGACATTTTCCAAAGATATTTACTGGATTTTTTTTTCTCCTTCAAATAATGAGTCTTTATTGTGAGATATTGTTTATTGTTAAACTCTTGTGTTCCTGCCATACATACCAAAACAAAAGGTCATTTTACAGGCACTTTATGTTATAGTCAAGAACGAAAGAATATAATATAATGCTGTGAAATGTCACTGTAGTTTGGAGGACACTGTCTTGCTATCCATTTTTATAATGGATTAAAATATACATGTTAGGAAAAAATCAAGTGGAAGAACATTTAGTTGAACCCCGTTTGTGCAAAATGTATAGGACTTTATATAGGCACAGATTCAATTTCCAGAAGGACAATCTGATCATGATTATATATGTCAGGAGTCTTTGAGTTTTTATTATATAACCCTATATGCTCGAGTTGAATTTTAAAACAATGAACATATAATATTTGCAGAATCATTTTCTAAGCCATATGAAAATGCATACAGAAAAAATTCAAGATCCAATGTATGTACATAACTATTAGAATATTTTGGCAGTTACTTACAGCCTAAATTATGTTGAAAACAAGGAATTCCTGCTAAGAATAACCTCCAGAGTTAACTTACAGTTAACTCTGTAAATATGAGGGTTGAACTGTAGCATTTTCACTAAAATAAGGCAATTCAATGGAGTGCCATTTGGAAGAAACTCATCTGACTCACACGTGACAGCCAGAGATTTTGGTGGCAGCAATCACTATCTTGTTGTCCCACCTAGTTGTCCACCTGGATATACCTTTGCTGACTCACCCAATTCTACTCTCCTTCACTGAGTCAGAAAAATCATTTTAAAGTTCATAGTTGCATCATAAAGGAAAAGGATTTTGTAATCATTTTGCAATGTATGCATACGTCAAATAATTATGTTGTAACTTTTTTAGGGGGTAAATTTTAAACCAATGCAATGTTAGATGTCAATTTTATCTCAATAAAACTGGAAAGGAAAAGAAACAAGACCACAAAACTCTGAAATATTTCAATGTGATGGAAGGAAAGTAAGGTAATAATAGCAAACTTAGATTTCTATAACAGTGAACATTTTCTTTATAAAGTTAAAATAAAGACATTTTCAGATAAAGAAAAATCAAGAGATTTTATCCTCACTAGATTTTACTAGGGAAAAACCAAATGCTACTCAGATAGAAAAAAAATTCCCAGATGAAGGTCAGAGGTGCAAGAAGGAATAAAAATAAGACTATTGGTAAATATGTAAGTAAATAAAAAATAATGCTGTACAAAATGACATTAATGCCTTATACATTTATATACACATATATGCATATTAGAGAAGAGAGAGGGTCAGACTTAAAATATTTGCTCACTAAAGAAATTACAGGGAGAGAAAATAAAAAGTTAAAGTTCTTTGCTATGTCTTTGTAAATTGATAAATCAAGAATCTTTTTTAATCTCTAGTGCAACAATTAAGAATGGTAAAAGTATATATTACTTTAAAATTAGTGAAAGTAAAATAATACATTTATGAGAAATAGTAAGTTCAAAACTAGGCAAGACAGAAAAAGGAATAGAAATCAAGTTTTACAATGAGAAAACATATGTTAAATAGTGAATTTCAACTCAAATAGATCAGTGATGACATTAAATATAAATGTACTAAATTACCAATTAAGACTAAATGATCAGATTATTTAAAAAACAATAATGCTAAACCTTGCTATAGATTCTCATGCGATACATGTAAAACATGAAAATGTGACTAAAAGTTAAAGATTAGAAAAAACTTGTTTTCTGAAAACACACATAAAAGAAGGCAGATGTATAGACTTTTAAGACAAAAGTATTACCAGGATAGTCAGTTTATGACAAAGGAACCAAGAACATACAATGGAGAAATGAGAGTCTCTCCCATGAATGGTGTTAGGAAAACTGGACAACCACTTGGAAAAGAATGAAACTAAACCATCATTTTATACCATGCACAAAAATTAATTCAAAATGGATTAAAGATTTCAGCGTAAAACCTGAAACTATAACACATTCAGAAAAGAAAAAATCACATGCTCTAAGTTTCTTGACATCAGTCTTAGAGCTGTTTTGGGGGCTTCAACTCCAAGGGTAAAGGAAACAAGAAGCAAAAATAAACAAATAGGTGTCAGACTAAAACGTTTCTGAACAGTAAAAGAAACCATCATCAAAACAAAATGTAATTTACTGACTGGGGGAAAAAGACATTTGCAAATCATAGATCTGATAAGGTGTTAAGATCCCAAATATATAAAGATCATACAATTCAACAACAAAAACAAATAATCCTATTAAAAAATGAGCAGAGGATATGAACTGACATTTCACCATGGAAGACATAAATGTCTGACACAGAACATTTTATTTTTAATATAGTATCATTTATATGCAAAGATTAGTCAAGATAGTCATAGCATATCAAGGAATCAGAAGTTACCGCATAAAGATCCTCTCTGTGCTCTGCAATAGTTAATGAACAAAGACTATGCTTTTGCTCAACAAGCAATGATCGAAGTATTCAAATGTATTCACAATATTATGAAATTAAAACTTTAAATGTTTCAACATGGTGTGCCCTGGTGACCTAGGAGCCTAATACACCCTGGGAGCAGCCCCACATACATCCCAAGGTCTCTGGTTCAAGACTGCGGGCCAGGGGAAACAACCAAGATGAACAACTAAATAGAACACATGAAGCGCATCTTTCTCCTCTCTCCTCCTGCCTGCCTCTATTCACCTTCATTCCTGCCTGTACATTTCCTTTAAAAAAAAAAAATTCAACATGAGTGTAGGGAAAGGGATAAACCTGAGGTAGGTAGAGTAAAATGTGAGGGTATTTATTTCGTTGATGAGAAGATATAGGTATTGAGATAAGTTTTAGAGACTGATGAATATCTTAAAGACAAAAGCTCCATGAGAATGGCCAAATCTACACTTAGATCTAAAAAGTCATAATCCAAAACAATGAGGAACCAGGACTTACCTGACTACAGTGACTGAAAGAAGGACGGTGAGACAAAGTGGTTTCCCTCAGGGTTTGCAGTGACCCAGGGTTCTAGCCCCTCCATCTGTGTCTGAATCAAGGCTGAGAGCTATACAAATCAACATGCAGATATCATCCTTCTACTCTAACAATGTCCAATTAGACAATGTTTATGGAAATATGAAAGTATAAATATTCGGAAATTGATTTAACAAAGAATGCTCAAGATCCTTATAGAGAAAAATGAACTCTCTTAAGAGATATACAAAGTTAAAGTGATCTCCAAATGTAATGCAATTCCTGCTAAAACTACAGGACCTTAAGAGAACTTGACAGTGATTCCAAAATTGATATAGAAAAGTTGGTGTGCTCTGGTGGAGAAGTTTAGTCAGCCACCTTCAGCCCACAGTTCATACACATCCCAAGGACCTGGGTTCATGTTCTGGGGCCATGGGGAGCAACCAAGATGAACAACTAAATAAAATAAATAAAATGCTTCTTCCTCCTTTTTCTTCTTGCCTGCCTGCCTGCCTGCCTGCCTCTGCTTGCCTTCATTCCTGCCACACTTTTCCTTAAGAAAGAAAAATAAAGGTCTATGATGCTAAAATATTGTTTTCAATATGAGCAACAACTTGCATTGGGAGACTCTCTGATAATTAAAACATTACTTAGGTCAATAATAAATAACATAAGGTGGCATGGGTGAAGAACAACAGATTAGAGAATCCAGGAAAATGCCTCCTGCAAATGTAGAAACTCAGTAGTTGAAAGAGGTGGTATCACAAATCAGTAAGAAATAATTAGTAGATGGTACTGAGAAAATTAGCACATATCATAGAAAAAAAATAAAGTTTGATTCCTACTTCAATTCATATACCAAAATAAACTCCAGATACAGAACTAAAGCCACCACGGCATAAAAGAGGAAATGATAAAACTACGAAAGAATGTTTTTGTAATATTAGTGTAGGCAAAGTCTTCTTAAATAAGGTTAAAAAAAGTATGGGCAGTGGGGGGAATGGATAGATTTAATATCAGAATGAAAGATTTATGTTCAGTGAAGGAAACTAGAGGCAATGCTTCAGAGAATGAAAAGTCTAAAATAAAACAGATAGGTATGCCATGGTGCCTTAGTGGGTATAGTCCACATGCAAGCCAAGGGCCCAGGTTCAAGACCTGGGCTGGGCAGTGGGCGGGTGAGGGACAAACCAAGATGAACAATTAATAAATTAAAAAATAGTGCTCTTCCTCCCCTCTCTTCCTGCCTGTTTGCCTGCTCCCTTTTAATCCTGCCTGCACCTTTCCTTTCAAAATACATACATACATACATATATACGTATATGTATAAAACAGATAAGGAGTTCATATCTAGATTATATAACAACTTCCCACAAAGCAGTAAAAAATAGTAAGCCAATAACAGATTGTAAAGAGCGGACAATCCTAGAAAGGAAAAACTAAATGGCTAATAAGAGTATGAAGAGGGGGTCAAGTTTATTAGTAATCACAAAAATGTAAATTAGAATGAACAATAAATCCTTAGAAAGTGAGACATAATTAAGGGTTATCAAGGATAGGCGAAAACCGGAACCCTCGGGCACTAGCGACTGGAGCATAAATGGTGCAGCTGTTTAGATGAGGATTCTGGGAGGGCTTGATAAAACTATTATGCTCTAAGACCCACTATTTCCAGATACACAATCCAGAGTGTTTTACATACAAGTGCATCAAGAGATAGGTATAAAATGTTCATCACAGGATTATTTACTATAATGAAGAATTTGGAAGGGACACAGATTTCTACGACTGGAAAAATGAATAGGGATCTTGTAGCCCATGTAGGAGAGGAAAGAGACAAAAGAGAAGCAACAAACCAGATTTAAAAATAGCAGATAAGAACAAGTTTTAAAAGGGCATGAAATTTTATCACTTATGGAAACTAAAAAGACATAGTATTTTCAAGGTATAGACACACCTAAATATATATAAAGAAAGCAAACCGAAAAAGCATGGTAGTGTGCATATCAAGGATGGTAATTTTCTCAATTCTAAATGCCTGAGGTTGAAGAGCATCATTCAACTAAGGAAACCGGAAGTCTACAGAGGTTAAGTGACAATATGTCAATTCCAGGTCAAATGACAATGAAGGCCTCCTGCTCATAGCTCTTTCTACTTTACTACACTCCTCTCCCCTGGGAAGCTGCATAGGCATCTTCAAGTGGCAACTTCTGTCCTAGAATTCACATATTTTGTCCTAGAAACATAATGCCACTTGTCAATTGTCTCTTAGTTTTATTTTTCTGCACCACTGGCCGTGGTCTACGGTTTTCATAGCCCATGTCTTAGCCCCTGGAGTTTCCAAGTCCCAGGAGGGGAACTGCTTCCTTATTTTTGTGAAAAATAACCACTATCATTCAGAGAGATGATGGATCTGTAATTTTAATTATTCTACTTGCTTCATGGGCATTCAAGTTATGTCAGAAAACTAGTACGTTCAGATGAAACATGACAAATTGTTTCTTCACTGTCAATTTGATATTCAAAAAAATACTCATTTTATTTTAGTATTTGTATTTGAACTATTTCCTCAGAGATAAATCCAAACATTTTAAGAGTTCACGATCATGGTGACATTATATCCAGCTATATTGGTATCTCAAGATAAAATGAAAATGGCTAAGATGAAAAGGCTTTGTTTTCATATATAAGGAATCCATTCCTCAGAGACGCTACAAAAGTTTGACAGCTTTTGAGGGGATATAAAAACATTAGGGAAAGCTGTAGATTTCATGTTAGTAAGTGTCAAAGAAAAACTTAAATTAGATAGTAAATATAGTGCTGGAAAAGGGAGAACCACGTTTTAAAGGATTTCAGAGGAAGAGACACTGTGTGGAGGGCTGTTTATCGCTGCTGTCTGATTTATGGTGTGCTTGCTCTCTTTGAACATTTCCTTGGGGGTTACTCTTGTGGTTCAGGAGGCTGAGACGTTGGTATTCAGACCTGAGGTCGGGGTGAAAAACCAAGAGTGAACAACTAGATAAATACAGATATTTCTTCCTCCTCTCCTTTCCTTTCTTCCTATTAAAAAAAAAAAAAAAAAAAAGTTCCTGTCATCCTGCTTAACTTTCAGAAGTGGCAGGGAAAAACATCAACTTAAAAAAAACCCAAAAACGTATAATGCAAAATTAAGGACAATGACTATTTAATTAAGTTTCTGACAATTAAATAGAAAAGCTAGAATATCCCTATCACACCACAGAAACTGCTCATTAGCATCTCCACAGACTTGTATCTTACTAGGGCCCTTTTCTGCCCTCATCTTCTTACCCTCTCAGAGCCTGCAGTTAGTTGGTCTTGGTCACACTCTTTATTTAAATATGTTTCCCCTAATATCTGAAAGTAGAGGGCCTTATGAAAACTTTCAAAAGCTGAAATGATGTATAGACCTGATTACCATTAATGTAAATGGGAAAATTTCTTAGCATTCCTGGATGCAAAAATTAACCTACCAAATGATGCCAAATATACATAAAACCAAAAATCACCTTGACATATGGTAAAAACAGGAATGATAGCTACGGACTACAGAAAAGTAGTTCTTGGAAGAGCCTGGGTGGGCACTATAGAACGGTGGCTGCAACACAAATGCCGAACACGCTTCTTGCTTTGCTTTTTCTCTTTTATTGGAAAAGAGAAAATCTTCGAATTTCTTTCAGTTAGCAGGTACTAAAGTAGGTCTTTTCTAAAAGCAAGTGGCATAATGCAAACTTTTGAAAAGTGGGGATACCTGTAAACTAACTTCTATAATACTGTTTATTTCCAAGTTCTTCATTTTTCTTTTGCCATTTTGCCAAAAATATGCTTTTCCAGTCTTCTCATTTCATTGAAGGATACCCTCTACCATTTGCTCAGTAAGAAACCTAGGAAGCACTCTGACCCTTTCCTCCAATTCCCATTCATAAGCAAATCCAACTTCTGCAATGGGCTCCTACAGCTCTCTAGTTAAAATCATTTCTCTAGAGCCTGAGCCATCTTTTAAAGTGGCATATCACAACTCAAATTTAGAATTAAATCTAATATTCTAAATTATAAAACAGTACCCCACACTGACCACTCTGACCACTTCACCAGCCTCTTTTTTTTTTTTAATGAAAGATGCAGGCAGGAATGAAGGCTAGCAGGCAGAGAGGCAGGGAGAGGAGGAAGCATTTTATTACTAGTTGTTCACTTTGGTTGTTCTTCCCAGACCTAGATTGCGAATCCGGGTCCTTGGGATGTACATAGATTGCATGTCTTCAGAGGTGGCTGAACTAACTGCTACTTCACCAGGACGTGTCCTCACCAATCTTATTTACCAATCCCACTGTACCTTGGTTGAATTTGATATACTCATTCCATCTCAGATGAACCTAGTACCTAAGATGAACTTGAATTATTCTTTCCCCTAGATCTGCTTGGCCAGCTCCTTTTCCTCATTCATGTGTAAAATCAGCTTTCACATCTTCAGAAAAGCCTCTCCAACCTTTGTTTTTTTTAACAGAATTTTTGTCTATCTGAAATTAATTTATCTGCATTTCCCCATAGAACTAAGCTCTTTGAGCACAGGAATAAATTTTCTTTATAATATCCTTTAACCTTAGGACATAGTCCCTAGCACATAGTAGGCTTACAATTAACAGTTAATAAACAGATACAGGGGTCAGAGAGCAGATGTGTTCCCATTACTTTCCCAGCACTTTTTGTGACAATAATGAGAAAGGGGAAAGATCAAGTTTTAATACCAGCCCTACCCTAATAAAGTACATTTGTTTGTCGTCTATTTCGTTTACAATACAACCCACTTTTAATAGGTCCATGATAGGTAACCCTTCTTCAGCTCGGTATCAATTAATTCAACAAGACAAAGTATTTCTAGAAAAATGAAAACTTGCCATTCATTACTCTAAAAATTGAGGTGGGGCCATAAAAATATTAAGTACAACAAATAAAAACACCCTGGCGGCTCAGTGGTTAAAGTGTGTGGCTCAGGATGGCAGAGTGCACATAAAAGCCCAAGGACATGGCTTTGCAGCCCAGGACTGGGAGAAAACCAACAAGAACAACTAAATGGATAAAATTTTTAATTCCTCTCTCTGCTTGCCTGCATGCTCTCATTCCTGCCTGCCCTCATTCCTGCCTGATGCCTTCATCTATATCAATCTTTGAACAAAACCCCCACAATTCAAGATACTAGGAGTATATAGTTTTGTAGCTTCTTGCCGGGTTAATGCTATCAACACATCACCTACTACCACTATTTGAAATGTAGTTAAAATAGGAATTAATCAGCCTCACTCCTCTCCTTTTACTCCTACAATTTGGCAAGTCAAATGATTTACAATGGGCAGTGACACCGATTTCCTACATTCACATTGGAACGCTGGTCACCAGGCGATTAGTCTAAAAGTTCTTTTAATCACATCCTATTTTGAGATCAGTTTTGGTCCATTCTACTAGGTTGAAGGTTTCACTGGAGAACAGTATTATCTTTGGATATACAATAAATTCACAAGTGATTTCTTACATGTTGCAGTCATTAAAGGGTTAATTTTAAAGCACCAGAACAGGGATTTTGGAGACTACATTTCTTTTCTTGGTTTAATTTTCCTCTTGGAAATATTTTTACTGAAGGAATAATACCTGAGGCATTTGTTTGCAAGACCAATTGTTCCAGGACAGATCATTAAAGAGGGTGCAGGAGACGCCAACTCCTTCATGAATGCTTCAAAGCAGAACCACAGGTAATTTAAAAATGGAAACATTTAAACCCTGACTATCGACCAAGTGAACAAGATTTTCAGTATTATTTTCTGAAACATTCTTAAAACAGCCAAGTTATTTTATAGACAAACATTACTGAATTAATCAATCACACATATATGTATACATACACACATATATATATATGTACAAAGTATACTTAAATCCACTGTGCTGATCTTGTGCTAATCGAGACTACACAGCAATTTTTTGGAAATTATGTACTCTATTACTAATAATGTGTATTTCTAATAAAAATACTTGATTACCTAAGTCTTAAGCATCCTGCACCAATCAGTCAATTCTCAAGTATTAACTTAGAGGAATTCCAAATCCAGGTAGACATCATCTGCTACACTCCTAGCCACTTACTTCCTACCACCGTCTAAGTGTGAGTTCAGGGAATTAGGTCATCTTTTAATATTTGCTTTAAGAAAAAACTCTTAAGCATCAACAACCACCTTGCACAATCAAACAATTTTGCATTTTCCATATTATTGCTGTTTTATAGGTTTAACTGAAATTTTATTCTCGAAGTGTTACTTAAAATAGATGCACAAGGCACAAACTGCCTCCAGAGGAAGTACAGACCACAGACATCCCAAGGACCTGGGTCCGTGTCCTGGGTCAGGGAGAACCACCAAAATGTACAGCTAAACAAAAATAAAGTCCTTCTTCTTCCTCTCTCCTCATTCCTGCCTGTCTGCTAGCCTTTATTCCTCCATGCACCTTCCCTTAAAACAAAAAGGAAAGAAAGTACTGTATTAAATAAGAAATAAGTAAACATTTTAACAAAAACTGATACTCAACACTCAGCATTAATGATAACATAGTAACTGAGCATGCAAAAACAACTGCTGGTGTTTCTAGTCTATAAGAGAAGAATGTCAATAAAACCTTTATCAATTGATCTAAAATACTGTATTAGCATAAAAATATCAACATTAGATTATATAAATTTATAATTTGCTTTCTATGTAAAACTTATTTGTAACACAAGTTTTTACTGGTACATTGAAAATTCTTCTCATGGCCTATGCCTGTCAGAAACAAGTGATATTAAATAATGCACACTGGCACACCCTGGTGGGTCAGTGATTAAGTCCTCAGTCTCTGGCTAGCACAGTCCACATACATACCAGTGACCAATGTCTGTGTCCCAGGGCCAGGGGACCAAGAGGTACAACTAAATATAAAAAAATACTTCTTCCTCCTCTCTTCCGTCCTGCCTCTTCTTAAAAAAATTTTTAAAAAGTGGAAAACCCTGACCAATTAAAAATTCTTACCAAGCGGAAACAAAGTTGATCACCAAAAGTAAGATAAGTATTTAATATTTTTTTTTCTTGCTTAGAACAGATTTTTTTAAGTAGAGTTGGTATCTACCTTTAATGTCATTGAGATCTGATAGCCTAAGATTGAGATCTAATTAGACTGTTTTAAAATAGCACATGACATTAAAGAAGCAAAAATTTAGACTTACAAATTGATTTATTTCATCAGAGACATTACCTTAAAGTTAAATAAATGTCTTCAAGTCAAAAGCAGATTGATACTAAACGTTTAGCCTTTTGAGAAATGTTTAGAATCACTGACAGTTGTTTTAACCTGTGGTTAAACCTTTGAATAGCATTACTAACTTTTCCTTGAAATTACAAAAATTAAAGATTTTCAATTCTCATCTAATGGTTCAAAGAGAAGCAAAATTTTTGTACCAGTGGTTAGTCTGTGCTATTAAAAGACACACACAAGCTAGAAGATGCAGTAAAATTTAATAATCTTAAAATTAAATAGAGCCTCTCACATGCTTAAAGGAGTTAAAAATCTCTGCAACTATATTAAATAAATTCTAACAAATTATTCCTACTTGCATCAAAAAATAGGGTGCTACCTATGGGGAGGAAAACATAATACAAAGGTAGCAAAAACAAGTAAAGCATCCCCCCCGAAAAAGAAGAAAATTATTTTGGTTATAAATGAAGACCAAAGTCCTTGAGCTTTGAGTCTTGAGATCTGACACCCACCCTCTCAGAGCTCTTGGACAGTGTAACACTTTGAAACAAGACAGTTAAAATTCAATTCCTTATGTTGTGTGCCAATTGTCTATCAATAAAATAAGAAAAAGTCAATGGGTTTTTATGCGTGCTACATTATCTTGGTTGAAAATGTTCATCTCCTTCAAGATGTTATAAATCCATATAAACGCCTAGCTTTACTAGAGTTTTGCATGCTCCTGTTTCATTTTATAGATCTGAATCAAATAAAATTTTTTAGGTTTATTTAAAGCAGAGCTAAGTATTTTTTAAAAAGTAGCCCTGGTAAATAAGTGGTTAGAGAATCTCTTGAGTTCTTTAAAAAAGGTAAGAGAACTCCACTAGGCAAATACCTGTTTATCCTATAAACAGATTAGTGTGTGTTTCATATACTGATTAGATACCCACACTTTTTTACCCCAAAAGAAAATGTACTTACCTATCTTTACTGAAGAATTATAAAAACTATTGCTCAAAAGCGTTTTTTGGACATTTCAAATATTAATAAACTGTTTTTTAGTCTACAAATTAATGTCTTACCAAGGTGACATGCTGCTCACAGTATAGCCCATTTAAAACAGATTTCATTAGAACTACACCCCCAAGGGGAAATCAGATTCTTGCTAATCTTCAAGGAAATGTCTCAATCTTCAGTTAGAAGCAACTCATTTAATGACAGCAATATTCTATAAACTCTTCTTTAAAAACATTGTTACATTAAGATGTGGAGAAAAAATGGAATCAACAACTGTAAAATTAATGTAAAAGGCTGAAAGAGTAATGGAACTCCAGCTCTTGTAGCAGGTAGTTTCTATTTGTGGCAGCCAGTTTGCTGTGGAGTGAGTTTACCCAAGCTCAGTGGTAAAAAGAAACAGGAGATAAACACATTACAATAAAATGTAAACTACTTGTTACTAGTTTTCACAAAAAAGGAGGAAAGATTTAATTAGCAATTTTAATGCTAATTTGCCAATTAATGTTTTGATCCCCTAATATTTAGTTACATTTTGATAAATAATGGCTGACTCAACTCAAAATTTTATGCACAAAAACACAGAAAATGTTTAAAGAAAAAATAATAAATTGTGTTTAGACAGATTAAGATGTATAAAAAAAAACCTGTGTTCTAGAACAAAACTGGCAAATGATTTAAAAAAAAAATAAACAAAACTGCACCCAGTGAATATTAAACAAAGCCTATGTGCTAATACACATTACAGTGAAGATTGTAGTAGAACATTGGATATTACATAATTAGCCCAGTTTCCCAATGAATAACAAGTACACGTTCTCCTTAAACTGGAAGATGTACTGCTACACGCAGTAAACATCACAGGAGAATCGGGCATAACAAGAGTTGCGGGGTAAAAGTTAAAATATATTATTCAAATCCCCTGAATTTTAGTCCTGTCAACTCAAGAGTGAAGCAGGGCTTTAGCTCTCCACAGTTATCACATGCATACATATTTGAATACAGGCACAGAAACTTGTCATTTTTATTTGGGTAACAAAGGGTCTCCAAATTATAATGAAAAATAAATCCTAATTAGCACTCCTGTAAAAAAATTTAGTACACGTGTCACAAATAATTTATGTAAAAAGAGAAGAAAATACACATAATTTTATATCTTAAACTTTTTTATTCCCTACTGGAGACATTATTTTGTCTTTCACTTTCTTTCAGTTTTCTACAATTTCCAACTTGTACCTGTATTTAATACTGCTTTAGTCTGCTAAAGACATTAACTGCTCTCCTAAATCTAAGGATTATATAGTTTTAGTATAAATATATATCACATTTTCGTAAAATTTTGACAAAACCGAATAAGCATGCCTTGTTTTAAGTCCATGCTCCTTCCACTGTTTATAAAATCTGATTTAATGATCAAAAATTCTTGGTTGTCATTCTTCAGTTACAACAGTCTTCCTTCTGAACTGCCACTCACTTTTTACATATAACAATCAATGAAAAAACAAAAGAAGTCATCTTAATCTTAGCTGTTTTTGACACTATAAAATAATGTGAACTTTTTTTTAAAATGAAACAAATACATCCAAAACTCAATACATTCAAATGAGCTGTGTCTCCTTTAAGATAATCACCTTAGAAGAACACAGTTCATTCTCCTAACTATGCTACCACTGCTCAAAATACCTTTTGGGATTGCCTTCAAAACCAGCTGCATATTTAGTACAATTACCTCAAAAACAGATTTAATTTTTGGAAATTGTCAGTTATTTGGTGCCAAACAATGGTAGCTATATTACTTTTTAAAATAATGTGTAATTATAAGGTTTATAGTAGTTTTTGTGACTTAAATTAGCTCTGTATGCAATTCTGAAAAAGCAAAAATGAGGTTTTGAGCAATGGTAGATTGCTGGAATTAGGAAATAACCTTCCAGCATGATCATTATGCAGGTAACATTCATTTAGCTGTCTATGTTCTGGCATATTTGTTTAAAGTGAACATTCTGAGTTAGAACTTACTCTTTTAAAAAGGAGTACCATTCTTAAAAAGAATTATTCCTTTAAAGCGTCACTGTCAAAGTATTATGCAAACCTTTTGTTAGAAACTATTTCTCTTTATTTTATCAATAAAGACTACTTCAAACTTGAAAGCAAATACCCAACTTATTTGCTCTCAGGTTTTTTAAATCATTAACTGAAGGTAAAATAATTTGAAATTTCTAAGGTACTAAAAAACAAAACAAAAACCCCAAATGTAATAAAAACACATCAAGAATCAAACTACAATTTCTGAGCTGCACTGTTTTATTTTGCTGCTTGAAACCTAAGTGACAGTATGCCACTATAATTAAGGGGTTTCATCTAAACCTTTACTACACTGCAGGTACAGAAATATACGGACACATTTTTTGAGAATTGACATTTTGCAAAATGCAGCAAACATTTTAATTTATACATGAGAAAAGGAAGTGTTCAAAAGGGTATGCATTTCAAGTTATTGCAGGTTATTTGTGAGAGAATTTCTGCAGGTAAAACATGTTTGAATTTAACCAACAGTAGCATGTCAGTGTATTTAAAATCATGACAAAAATCTTCTCTCTGGTTATGTTGCCCATGACAAATTACTATGATGTTGTATGTTTAGGGCAAGATGTCAATACAGCATAAATCCCATGGCATTTTGGTTTTCTTCTGGAGATTAAAGCTGTTTTTCTTGGGATAAATGCAGCAGCAAAACACAAACCAGTTGATCAAAAAAAGCACTTCTGCCATAACTCCAATAATTTTCAGGACACATCAACCGACAGTAGTTTTGCCATTCCCAGTTCTTTTAAGGATTACATCTCAGCACTGTTGCCTTAAGTACGTCTGTAAAAGCTTGTTCTCTGTTAAGCCAGTTTACTGACTACAGCCTGGTTGAGAGAATTTAGCTGGTTGGTCCATTTATCTAATGCAGTATATCGGGCACCACCCCTCTTCTGATGATCCAGTTCAAGGAGCTGGTTGACTTGATCAATTCGGCCATGAATAGTGCTGGAAGTAAATAAATAAAACAAGACATGTCTATGTCTACAAATCATTTTCACTAGGCATATCTACAGGACTGTCTATAACCACAATATCCACAATATCAATAAAGGCAAAAGAAAAAGCTGCTACCTACATGAAATGATTGAGTACAGCATTAATATTCATTATCTATTCAAACATTAGACAAACTGGATTTCAGCTACTTCTCATCAAGTTCACTAAAAGAACCAATAGGCATAGACTTAAGCAATTAATCAAGAGCAAATGCAATTTTTGAAGGTTTATATAACTTACTGCTTTTAAGAAAGACATAATTTCAAAACTGTTATATACCATAAAACATATTTCTCATATTTAAGGAAAAAATGCTATTCATTAATTCTCTAGCTGAATACGGGCCATATACTAGGTGAAAAATACTTCTGAAAAATTACTTAGAACTTTTTCAGAGATCACTTGCTTAATTAATATGCTCTGCTCAATCATCAAAAACCATCACATACATTAACTGGAAATCATAGTCAGAGGTGCTTTTACGAAAATCAAGAATTTAAATGCTATCTTTGTCATCATTATTCAAACTTTATGGTCCCATACATTTTGTGATTAAAAAATAGTCAAGTCCCCCCAGAAACAGGGAGAAAAAAAACAGCCAAGTACTTACTTATCCAATATGCACTGGACCAGCAAGCTCTCCACATCAGCTACATCTATGTTTAACTCCTAAGATAAAAGACTCATTACAATTCTAATTAACTTAAACAAATTCCGTTATTATATAGAAATAATCATTTTTATTTTAAACCTATTTCAACTACTTGATGGCAAGTTAGTGAGGAGAAAATTTAAAGCAAGTTTCATAATAATTTAAAATATTTCCAAGAATATAGGTCTGATAAAATTGAACTTTATAACTTTTAAAGTATATTCCCACCATGATTTTATTGCAACTGGGGTTAAACCTTCATCAGTTATATATTTTGGCCACTACTCTTTCTACTACCATTCTCTCAGAGGCTGAAGAACAAATTTATACGATTTGTTATTTTTCGTTTCTATTAATTCAATTTATGCCAAGAAAACAGAAAAACTCACAAAAGTAAAGCCCTGAAATTATGCTATTTGAAAAAATATTACAAAAAGTTACCAAGTTTAATTCTTATTTAAATTAATTTTATTGAAGGAATATTGCATCATTAGCATATACATTTAAAGTGTGCATCATAGTAAATCCATATCTGCATATAATACATTAAGTTTACCACCATTTCAGTTTAGAATTACTTTTTTAAATGGAAGACAGGCATATTGCCTTTATAACTAAAACTTATACTAAAATCCATGAAAATAAGTACCTTAGAAATAAAAGGAATATGTATTCTTGTGTAAGGCTTAATTAATTTTATGAGCACTTGTGTTCTGATGTTTCGCAAAAGCTCTGAAAGACAAATTAAAATACATTTGTATTTGACAGTTTATACATCTTTATGAGTCATTATGCACTTGTAAATCGTATTAGTTAACTGTAAAACTGATCTTTTCAAACTACATCTTGTCTGGCAAGGATACATGGTATTTACATCTAAAAATATTTGGGTCCAAAAGATGACCTGTATGCCTCTTCCCTATTTTTTTTGTTTTTCTTCCTCTCCAATTTTGCTCACGTTGTGACATTACCTAAAATAGCCTCTTGCTTTCTCAGTAATACTCCACTACTCACCATTTCCTCAACAGTTAACATCTTTCAAGAAAATGACTGTCCCAGTCAAGTTCCTTATTTTATGCTCTCTCAAAACCTGTAGTACAGCATTTAATATGATTTTATAGTTTCCCCGATTTCTTTACAAACAAGTTTTACAAAAATAAAAGACTAGATTAGAATTCACACACAATGCATAAACCACATTTTCCTGTGTCCACAAAGTGCAGCATCACTCTAGGTTTATATAAAAAATTAAAAAAATACCCACTGAATGAAAGAGAAAGAAGGTGGGGAACAAAAGATTATTTCCAAAGTTTGTGGATTTTCCTGACACATCTGGAATTTAAGTATTTGAACGAATTGCTCCAATTGGTCATTTAAAAATCCTTAAATAGCTCCGTAAAAGTGGGAACATGGAAGTAAAAAAGAGGCCCCAAACAAAAGGATGATTTTTATCCTTGTTTATCCAAAATAATTCTTTTTTTTCTTTTTTGAAGAAAAGGAGCAGGCAGGAATGAAGTTGAGTAGGCAGGCAGGCAGAGAAAAGAGGAAGAAGCATTTTATTTAGTTGTTCACTTTGGTTGCTTGGCCCTGGGACTTGGGTTGTCCTCGGGATATGTGTGGACTGTGCTCTTGGTCAGAGGTGGCTGACAAACTGCTACCCTACCAGGGAGCACCTTAATAATTTCCTTAGGCACACCCTGGTGAAGTAGGGGTTGGGCACAGTCCACCTACATCCTGCAAGGTCCCAGATTCATGCCTGGGGATCGGCAGAATAACCAAGATGAACAACTAAATAAAATCAATAAAGTGCTTCTTCCTCCTCTCTCTTTCTGCTCTGCTGCCTTCAATTCAATCCTTCCTGCACCTTTTCTTTAAAAAAAAAATCTTTAAAACGGTTTTATAATTTTAAAGACTACATCATAAGAGTATTTAGAAACATTTCTATATTTTGCAACAAATGAAAGAAAAACAGCTTAATTCCATGAAATCCATTAAGGACTATATGACAGCAGCAAAGAAAGTTACAAAATTCACTTAGCAGAAAAAACATACCTTCAATGTGTTCCCTTATGAAAGGATCATCCATGATGTTGCTGTGATTTGTTTTCAGAATCTTTTCAAATTCAGTGATGTCATTATTCTGATAGGCACTAACAGAAAAAGAAAAGTACACATTTTGGCAAACATTAAGACATGCATTAAATCTGATAATCCAAAGAGTCTTTTCTCAATTTTCATAATGCAGAAATACTTTATTATAGTGTCATGAAAATCATAGTTAAACACACAAACATACTTCTGCAAATAAAATGAATTTTCTTTTTAATGTTTTTGGCTTTATAAAGGAAAGATTAAATATTCTTTGGGGTATATATTTATACATACTAATTAAAATGCTCTCAAAATATTAAGAATTGATAGTAGCTTAGCTTAGTAACTGTTTAATGCTTCAAATTAATTTGTGTATTTTATCTCTAATCAGGTTTAAAGCATACTACTGTATGGAGGAGTTTGGTCTTGACTTTTGAATAAGACAGTATATTCTTTTCTCTCAAGGTTTATTCAGAAAAGCAGCTTCCTAATTTATACCTTCTAGAGAGCTACCAGCAAGTGCTAAAACATTTCAAAGGGAATGTTTTATTATCAATTGTCTCTAGTCTTAAAAATCCCACTGAGCTACATACAGCAGAAACATCAGTGGTAGATAATGAGTGCCAAATGGGACACACACACAGAGTGATGGACCCAGCTGCAGAAGGCCAAGGCTGATTTACATTCAGGATTCTCTGAAGGGTCTAGTATTCACTCTTGAAATACTCTTTTTAAGGCACTGCTAAAGGTGCTGAGAAGGAAGAAGCCAACCTTCTGGATATGGCACCACTGTCTGCTTTATTTGTAAGACATAGCATCAACCATTCTGCACGCCCTCTGCTGTGCTTCCATCTGTTGGGTCGCAATGTAACTTCATGTTAGGGGCAGGTGATTCAAGTGCTTCAACAGGAATTATTTTCCTCTAGTCTGCTGGCAACTGACTAGGAAGATAAAATTAGGAAGCATTACTTTCTTACCTACCCCAAGTACATTATGTAACATACTATAGGAGGATATATTAAAGTAGTGAAAATACTTCCACGCATGTAAACCAGGAAACATTCTTCTACTATTTAAGTGGCTTAAAAAAAACTCACACAAAATCTAGGACACCATAGGTCATTTGTTGGGGTGAAAATTTACCATTAAAATAAGCTTCCAAGTTTCAATATAGAAGCTTCACTGGAATAAACTGTAAGATACAGTGATTACTTTTTAACGGTCTAACAAATCAGTTCTTTAATCTATTTAAACAGTTTAATTTCTACAAAGCATTAATGTCTAGGACAGTCCTTTGTTTTTTAAAGGAGGTGGAGGCAGGACTGAAGGTGAGTAGGCAAGCAGGCAGAGAGGAGAGGCAAAGGAAACACTTTTCAATTTTTCATTTGTTTACATGGTTGTTCCCCTGGATCCAGGGTTCTGAACCTGGGACCTTGAGATGTATGTGCCACCAGGGCGCACCCTAGCACAAAATTTCACTCAATGTTTCCTTCCGAGTTTTAAAATGACCCAAAGTAGGCAAAAGAACTGAATAGCCACCTATCTAAAGAAGACACACAGAAGACCTACAGACACCCAACGAAATGTTCCACATTACTCATCATCAGAGAAATGCAAATATAAACCACAGTGAGATTCCACCTCACACTTTCTTACAAAGTCCCTTAAAGCCAAAGGCTCCAGTTATTCCTGGTCTAGAGGAAAACTGTTCTTGCTCATGGATCCTTTTATGAAAAGAGGCTTTCTTTTCCTTAACTAATTTAAATTTAAATTAAATATTTTCACTTCCATTCTATTTTATTGAAATCTGCCAGTTAATTTTTATTTTCTATATTATTCAGTTACATGTGTGAATTAATCAAAACATGTCACATTTTAAACATATTTAAAATACATAGAATCTCTTTCATCTGAAAGGTTCTTAAACACAGCAGAAACTATCGCCAAGATTTTATATGTGCAAACAGGAGCATTTTAAAATGACATACTTCTATATTTTTGGACAAAACCCAAAAACCCTCATCAAAATGGAAATACCTCCACAATATCATTTTACAAAAGATTTATTTACAATAGCTTTCAAAAAGGTATTGTTTTCACAAAAACTAACCCATAGACACTGAAAACAGAACTGAGGTTATCAGCTGGAAAAGAGGTGGCGGTCCAATGGACAGTGCGGAGGATTCTCAGAAGTCTGCTGGTAGGCATGGTGTTCATCATGTATCTGATGAAAAGTGACTCTGCACATCTCAAGCACATTTGTGTTGTAAAAGCAATATATACTTCAATTAAAATAAATAAAAAAATCAGTTTTCCTCACTTTACCTTGAAGGAACAGTTTTAAAACTATTAAACAAGGAAACAAAATTTGGTGGTACCGGAACTAAGAGGTGTTCACATGGGGATTCACAACTGTAGACTGGGAAACAGGACCCCTTAATCATTAGGCCTTCCTTTCTAAGATTTTTGTTTTATCTTTTATAGTTTTTTAAATTAATATTAAATGGCAGGTTTTTCAGCTGCCAATCATCACTAGCTGTAATTTTTCCACAGAAGCCACAAATAAATCCTTGGGTTTCATACCAATATGACGCCTCTGCTCCTCACCTCAGAAAATTTATGAGGCAATTTTTTTTAAGTGGTTAAATTTTTATCTTGTCAAGAAAAAACCAGTAAAGAAATGTTTATGCAATCTTGTCTTATGAAAATTCTTGATATATGTGGATCAACTTAATTTTACTTTGGGAAAAAGTTAGAAACAGGAAGCATTGTGAAGTTGCTTAAAAGCATTCACAATTAATTTTGTACTGAAAAATCACACGCAAACATCCAAATTATAAGAAGAAAAAAACAGAATATTCTACAAAATCTTGTGACTAACAGAAATAGCATAATATATTATTTCAGAAGATAAACATTTTATAAACTGGCATGTTTCAAACCAAAATACCAAAGGGAATATTGAGTAGTAACTGAATTCTGAAGAGTTCTTTCCTCCTTCCCTTGTTAACCACTTTCAAGAAATTTACCTTAACTGAAATATAAAATCTTACCTTACTAAATTCGTCATTGCTAGAATTTCTGGATCATTTTTGTACGGCTTGGCCTAACACAGTAAAAAAAACAAACAAACAAAAACTATGTTTATGTACAAAGAAGGAATAAGATTTATTTCCACAAAAGATACAAATGAATAATTAGAGCACAAACTTACCTCCTGTGAGTCAAAAGGATTTATTCCCGATTTCATTAACATATTTGCTAAGACCAAATATTTTAAGCAAGTGGTTCGTCTTGGACTTCCTGATTCATCATAATTTTTGAAGGCTTCAAAAAAATCAGTGTGTGCCTTTTCAAATTCACCTTCTCTCAAGTGCATTTTACCACCACATTCTGTAAAGAACGAAACATAAGCAAAGAGGATATTTTAAGTTCGGTGGTAACAAGATTGATTACTTTATAAAAACCAAATAGAAAAATGCTTCAGTGACTCGTAGTGAATTGGAATAGACCCAGGGTAAACATAATTCTAAAAAGCAAGCTCTTCATTAAATAAAGGGAAACAAGCATTTACAAATCTTTATTCTCAGTTAAAGCAGAGTAATTTTATATATGATATTATAATAAAGGAACAGAATTTCTGATGATAAATTTTCTGTTAATGATATCCTCAATGATGTACATTTAACAAGACAAAAACTCACCCTAGGTACTAGGGAAATACTAGGTATTTCATTGACTTCACTCTTCTACCATTTATTCCCACAAAAACATAAACAACTTTAAGAGTCTTTTAGTCAGTCACAATGGCACTGTGATATCTTCCCACCCTCTCCAAACCAAACTTGCCTCTGATGACTCCCATGATCAGTGGATGAGGGATGGCAGACTTGATGTGAAGTGACTGTTCATAGAGTGCTTTAAGTTTTTTGTTATTTTTCTGTGCTGTGTACATTTGAATTTCCAAAGCATATATTTCTAATAACTGTGTACCTTTTTTTAGATCATCTTCTCCATCATCAGTCTAGGAAAGCAAGCAATGAATTTCAATCAAGAGAAAATTCAGAGTCAATCTAGTAATCTGAATGAGTGAGCCTAAAAACCTTAACATTTACAATACAATTCTGTATGAAAATGTACTACAAATTTTTATTGGGACTTAGAATACTAAGAACATTACCTTTAATGGTCAAAAAAGGAACCCACATCTTTTCTACTTATTACTTATTGAAAAGGCAAAAAATGTCCAGATGTATTTTTTAATGTATAAAATGTTTGTTTTTATCTAGGATTATTCAGTCTTCCTCAAATCTTTACAATCAATTTAGATAAACTGATTCAATAAAAAAGCACTTCCTCAGTATTTTACTTATGCCAGGCACTGAGTCTACCTTGGGAAAATACAAAGTTAAGTAAGTCAAAGTTCCTGGCCTCAAAAACTTCACAACCTAGTCACTCATCTGTCAGCAGATAAATTGTAATATAACTGATAACAATTCTAGTTGAAGTACCAATCAAGTACCTAGAAGAACAGAAGCAAAAGGGACTAATTTGCCTGGGGGGTGTCAAAGGAATAACAAAGATGGCAGCATTTGAGCTTAACTTTGAAAGATGACCTACAGCTCACAAAATACAGGCCAAGATTTATAGCCTATTTTTATTAAGATAATTCTAAATATTAAACACTGACATAACCAAAACCAAAATTTATTACTTATTTGGTCCTCCAACTTAAAAATTTCTTCATTCACTAATAAATCACAACCAGGGTAAAAATCATGGTATTCAAGATAATATGGACATCTAGATTTATCCTGTATCTCTGGGATACTGTAATGCTATTTGTAATCCAGATAGAACTTTCATACTCCTTATGCACACACGGAAGGACACTCCCCCATTCAAACTGGCTTCTCTACCATTTCATTTTACATGGGAATAAGCCTATGGTTGCTTAGGTATCAGACTAAGTTTTCCTAAGAATGTATAAACAATTCACAAATGACTGCTCTGTCTTATAGAGCAAAACTATTATGAAATATAAATTTTCCTGCTCACAACAAAATAAAATACTTCTTCCTCTTTCTGCCTGCCTGCTCACTTGCCTTCATTCACTGCACCTTTCCTTAAAATTCTTTTTGAAATTCAAATTCTAATTGATCAAGACAAAAAAAGTTACAAAATTATAGTCTATAGTTTAAGTTACAGAGCTATACTGTCCAGATCATATTACTATTCACATTTAAATACATTTCAAATGCTTGATGACATGAGCTAGTAGTGTCATATTGAAGAGCGTAAAGAATAATTCCAGCATCACACGAAATCTGGCAGGAAAGTGCTATTATAGACAGTGCTATTCATACATCATTAACTACATGATAAAACATATATTTGTCTACAAAACAATTTTCCAGTTTTCATAAGGTATGTAACAAAATATGAAAGATTTATTCTTAGTAAATATTAATCATTGGCCAGTCCATTTACTGATATCTGTGCCTCAATCCACAAAGGTAATAAGGACTGAAATTAAGATTATAATAGGAAAAAATATAACACTAAAAACTAGCTTTGGGTGTGCCCTGATGGTGTAGTGGTTGGGCACAGTTCACAGACACCCCAAGATCCCAGGGTTTATATCCCAGGGCTGGGGGGAAACAACCAAGATGAACAATTAAATTAAATAAAGTGCTTCTCCTGTCTCTCTCTTCCTGCCTGCCTCTGCTTGCCTTCACTCCTGCCAGCACCTTGCCTTTCCTTTAAAAAAAAGAAACAACTAGCTTTATGGTAACTTATTTTACAGAAAGTTTTTTTTTAGAGATAATGCTTGAACAAAAAGCAACGTTTCAAATACAATTCTTTTCTTACACTTTTTTATTATAAAGAATATTGAGAAAAAAATAAAGGAATGCTACCTGGCATGATTGATGTAACTGGCGTAAAATTTTTTGAAGCTTTCCATATTCCTCTCGTTCTAAATATAATTTCCCAAGCTGTAAAAAACAAAAAAACAAAAAAAAAACCCCTTATTAAAATCAAAGATTTCAAGAGGAGATGTACATCTTTAGGGGAGTTGTTAAGGGCACCCACCCACTCTTCAAAAGAAAAAAATGTAGGTAATTGCAATTGTTACCTTTGTGTTTGTCTTAAACCACAGTCTATCATTCTTAGCATCTTTTAAAGCTTCCAGTGTTGTTTCATAGAATTCCTGCAGTAAATCCATCTGACATAAAAAATCAGAATTCTATAATTGTAAACAGCAAATTTGTACCTGTTAATAGTTAGTTTGAACAAACTAAAAGTGCATCTTTGAACTTTAATACACATAAGATACACTAGTTGTATCTTACCTAATGTCTGCGACAGCCCACAAAATTAACAAAACCTTAGCAAAATACAAACCAAATATACAAGATAAGTGCCACAAAGTTTTTATGTGAGATTAAAAAAATAAAACTCAGAAAAATATAGAAGGCTCTAACAAGATAGGTCTGTACCTTACAACCTAATAAATCATTATATATTAATCCAAGCGAATGACATGCCGGAGAACTAGTTATATTGTATTAACAGTATATACCATATTCACTCAATTCTCATTTGGTACCATTATTGTCAAATACTAAGCAAACTACTACAGAAGTAAAGAAAAACAAGCTTCTTTTCTCAAAATTCATCTATAAATATGACTGATCAATTAGTTGAACTATACAGTTTTTATGGTACTGGGAAACTCTATAGGAAGTTGGTAGAGTGAAAAATCTAGTACAAATTTAGCAGTATCTAACCACTAATTAACCAATGTGAGTGTGACATTTTTTCATGGCAATCACTATTTGTTTAGCATTATGATAAACTCCCTTGCCCACCATTCTCTCCATACTTCTGACTTTGCCTTTGTTTGAATATCTGGTGTTTTTTTTAGTTCTCTACTTAACAGAATCAGGCAGTTCGAGGGCCATGAGAACAGAAAAGTTTGATACTTTCAGTAAAGGTTGCCTATTTATTCATAACTGCTGATGGCATACTGAATAAATCAAGAGCCACCCACCTAATATCTATTCTTGCTTTTGAAAGACAAAAAGCTTACATAAAACAGCAGAGTGACATGTAATCTCGATATTTTAAAATTACTTCATTTTTCCCCTACCAACATCTGGCATAACATTTATAAATAGTATACGAAAAATGTTTTGATGACACTAGCTTGTAAAATGCAGAAAACATTTACCACTTAGGAAAAGCCCAATATGTAACAACTCTATTAACAGAGCCATTAAGTGCTAATGTTCTAACAAAATATATTTATACACACACACACACACACACACACACACACGCCCATTCACACATTTATCTTCCTCTATTTCCATTATATATACTTCAGATGTAAAGAGTAAAAATAATGAACTGCCTCAAGAAACTGAAAAAAAAAAAGACTTTTAGTAGAAAAGACAGAATGAAAGAAGCTGATCCTGCGATGAATAATACTATGGGTACAGAAAGTACTGATTGCTCCAAGAAATACTAAGTAATATACAGAATACTGCTTGTGTTCAATTGTGTAAGAAAATTGAACAGATTATTTTGCTTAAAGGGATATGAACCAAGAAAATTTAATAAAAAACTGTTAGCAATACTTTTCTTACTAAACAAAATCCAGAACAATGAAAGTGTTATCACTCCCACTGAAGTTTCTTCATTATCAGTCCTTCCTTTCATCATCCTTCATCAACCCTCTGTAGAAGCATTTACTGAATACTAATGTGTAATACCAAGCACCAATTGATGAATACAGGTTTCCTCCTCAAAAATCTTTAGCTAATTAAATCTACACAAATCACTTTTAACTCATTGTTAAATACTTAATGACTAAGGATGGCTAGTGATGGATTTACTTCAAGAAATTGTGACAGAAACAGTATGGGAGGCTAATATAAATCTGCAAAAGTTGGTTTTAGATTTTGTCATCTCCGAAGATATTAAAGAGTATACTCTAGAATTTCTAACTTCTAATATTACATTATAATTAGTACTATAAACAAAAAAAGTACAATCAAAGTGTACTTTTTTAAAGTACAGTAACAACTTGCACAACGACTTAAACAGAACCTCTAAGTTAAAAAAAACAAAGCTTTACAAAAATAAACCCCCGCACACCTCTGTAACTCAGCAGCTAAGGTGCAGGCCATGTAAAGCCCAAGGAACGGGGTTTGAGACCCAGGGCTGGGGTAGGGAAGAAAAAAAAAACAGCACTTAGTATAAATAATAAACACAAAAAAAGAAAAATAAGAAAGCAGAATCTAACCTGTTTAGAAGTGGAGATATAATCAAGAATAGAATTAATGGATTTTTCAGAATAATTTCTTGTGACTGCACTCCGAATATAGGTCAATAGTTGCTTATACCTGTTCATCATTTCTGGAAAGTTTGTCTGTGAGGAAGAAAAATGCCTTATCAGATATATACTGATATACTAAAATATGTACACATAAATAAGATAATAGTACATATTTCTATGACTTCAATTATACTAATTGAAAAGTTTTATAGCAGAACTACAGATAACAAACTCCATGAACATTTCAGCTGTAATTTAAAATGACTATTAGATACATGAATCAAATTTATGAAGTTAGCCTATGAAAAGGTACAAGCTACAGATTTTCCAAATTTCAGATATTAGTTCCTCCTCAGTGCATAATTTATTAAAATAAAAACTACTAAAACATTCACAGACCAAAAAATATCAATCCAACTTTTCAAATGTCTTAGGTGCCAGTTAAGCAGGTATCAGTTATTAACCTCTCCTGAAAACTTAAACCTTAATCATCATCTCTAACAGTTAAGTGTTAATTTTTCCCTATTACTTGCTGCCTCTATATTAAAATATGAAATGAGATAATCTCTTCAGGCCTAGGTACTCAACCCATTACTATCAAGAAGTCCTCCTTGTTGGTAACAAACTTGATGTGTTAACATATAGATGATTTACAATGATGTACACCTTAAGCTTACTTAATGCTATGATGCAATGTTCTTCAAATTAAAAGAAAAAAATTCCTCCTAAAAAAGGCTCCACTAAGTAGATAAAGCTAATGTTATTGTTCCTTGCGGGATTAGCTACATTACTAATTATTCCAGGAGACATGAAAAAAATCAAGAAAACAAAGGTTTACTAGTGAAATTTCCAACTCTTAAGTATATGGATGATGGGTCTATTATATAAGCCCACTTAATAGTCTAACCTTATAATGCTGCATTCACAAGCCCCACTGTCTCCAACTTAATTCTTCTTTTCACTGGGGTTCTACTTTACTTTTTAATGGAGGGATGGCAAATATACTTTGTTTCTTGACTAACGAAAAACATGCTAGGGTAAAGAATAAACTAATGATATTCTAATTTCCCTGCTATGACTATGTCCAGCCCTGTGAATCAGTAGTATGAGGACATGAAAAATATGAGACGAGTCCCTGAAGCCTTATAAGCAAGAATTAAATTACAAAGAACATGATAGCTGTAGGGCTCGAGGGGGAAAAGTGGACACAACCATAGGAAAAGCTTTAGCAATGTACATCAAACTACCTTTGCTCCCAACTATGCCAGTACCACAATGGGGGTAAATAACAGGTAACATCCTACCAGTCAGCTGCTAAAACTCAAGTTATAGAACATACCTCATAGCTAAAAGAGAAATCAGAAATATGTCCCAACTTTGAAACTTTTATCTTGGTACTGAAATAGGATTTCAGCAAAAAGTTAGCTTCAAATTTATTTCCTTACACTACAGTGACTTTAAAATTATGTCATTTTTCAAAAGCTACGTTATTATAATTTAAACTTAAGGGAAAATGATGTGAATTCTTTTTCTGCAGTGACGAACATACAGAGCAGTTGCTAATCCTTCCAACTTTTTACTGCCTAAAACCACTATTCAGCAATATGAGTCCTAATTTGAACCCACAACTAGAAAGTGGCAGGAGCAAGGATGGGAGGTGAAATTACTCTTGTAAACCACAACTTATTCACAGATGCTGCTAAATCAAATAAAAGGTGGAAAAAGAAGGAAGGCAAAATAAAAGATAAATATCTTTTTGCTTAATTGCTTCTCACCTAGATTCAAGGTAAAATTAAGTCATACAGGAAGCATATGTATAAGTATTTAAACAGGAGTGTGCTTGGAAAGCCATGAAAAATAGCAAGGAGGCCAGTAGAGACTAGAAAATAAAATCAGAAAGGTAGCAGAAAGGTAGGGTGAGCTTACAATAGTCTTGTAGGTCAGGGTAAGGATGTGGATTTTACTGAGGGGAGTGAGGGACCTTGTGAAGATATGATAACAAAAGAATGGTACAATTTGACTTAAATTATATAAGAATCACTTTAACTTTTATTGTGGGGCAAGGATGGAACGAAGGAGCTCAGTTAGGAAGCTTCAAAATAGGTAAGAGGTGAAGTTGACTTGGGTCACAGTGGCAAAGGTAGAAAAGGGCCAATAGTAATCAGATATTGGATATATTTTGAAGATATATAAAATCACCTGTATTTACTAAGGGATTATTTGTGGAGTGAGAGGCAAAGTGAGGAGCCAAGAATAATGTTAAGGTTTTGGTCTAAATCAGCGGAAGAGGATCTCTATCATGAAAGGTAGAATTTTACAAGTCAAAAATAAACATTAATAGTTTCTGAAAAAGCCTCTCTATTAATAGTGCAGTCAAACAGTGTAACAGTGTTCAAAGGATAAGCTTTCTTAAATAAAAAACTTTGTATCTTATGTAGATTTTTAAATGTGTATTACTGTAGAAGCAAAAAAATTAGGCTAAATATAAAAATATTATGAACAGAATTATTTTAGAAGTTAGAATATAATGGCATTTTGTTACCATGAGGTTATTACCTAAAGAATTTATCTCATTATTTAATTTCCTTCAAAACAAATCTTACCAACTTGAAGTTAATCTTAATCATTTGTTTCAGTGCTTTAAATCCCCATTCTCCTTTTTCACCTTCAAGTTCCAAAACCTAAAAAAAGAATTTTTTACTCAACTTAATACTGTTATTTTCTGAAACCCAATATCATTAGAATTAGTTTTGAATTAATTTTATAACACATGCATGAAGTTTTTCCAAAATTTCCATTTCTCAATAGTATTTTTAAGACTTAAAAAAAAACCTCAACAAATCTTAAAATGCTTATTATGCAAGGATAAATGTGTTTATTAATAAGTTCCTTCATTAAAAGATTACATAAGAATTATTCTTGAATACTATCCAGTCCCAGAAGTACTTTTTTTCAACCTCTGACTAAATCATTGGTAAGAACAATCCAAATGAGTATCAGTAGTCAAGAAATCCCACTATTTAATAGTAAAACTACATGGGTATGATCTGTCTCTAACAGAAGAAATAAGAAGACGGCAGGACTAATACCTACTATCACAGTGGTTCTTCTACTACCAGAACCATACTAGCTGTTCAGGACAGTAGCCCTGCTCTATAAATAGCGAGATTGAAAAAAAAAACAACAACCAGGATATAACTTTTGAAATATTTGCTTGTACTGCATAAGACAAATTTAAATAAACTTTAAGACAAGAATCAACCAAAAAAAAAAAAAAACCAAAAAAACAAACAAACAAACAAAAAAAACCTTTTGGAAACTGCTTAATGCTGCTTTTGGGTCATCTTCTTTTAATGCTTTGGAATTATAGTATTGATTTTCCAAATCCACATTTGGCTCGGAGTTACTATCTTCAGAGTATTCCTGTGTGTTGGAAAGAAAAAGATTAAAAAAAAAAAGATAAAGAAACCCACACATTGCAATATGAAAGTGATAATATTAAGATGGAAAATCCATACGCTTAAAATAAAACCTTGAATACATAGGAAAAATGCCATTGATAATTAACCATTATTTAAAAAACAAGAGAGAAAAGTGTAAATCAAAAGACAGTAGGAGCATGCATGTGGCTTAGCTGGCTGAGACGGCTAAGGTGCAGACTATGTAAAGACCAAGGACCTAGGTTCAGGATATGGGACTAGGGGTTTAAAAGACACACGCGCGCGCACACACACACACTCTCAAACACATTAAAAAACAAAATCAAGTCAGGTAGTAGAACCATTTCTAACAAAAATGACAATTTCCATAGAATCAATACAATTAATATTAATGACCTCCAATTCTGTAGTTGACCAACCTTTTGTTGGTCATGGAACCATGAAAATCTATGGTAAATGATAATTATTTATATTCAGTACCATAATCTAATTTTCTCTACTTCTTAAGTTTAAAGCTTCATTTTTCATTATTTTAAAAACACGGTCTAACTACCTGGTAATTGAAAATGTAGTCTACTGTTAAATATAATCGTTATAGCTAACGTTAATGAGAATATTTGTCTTATGTGCATTCTACATTACTTAAAAGCTATTTCATTATAACGTACTTTAACTAGCTTTATAATAAATCTAAATAAGTAAAACAAAATGAAAATATATATACAATATTATGTGACCTTCACCATATAAGCTTAGTTCTTAATGCTGAAACAAACTAGAAAGGGAGATTGGAATAAAAGGACTATTTTGTGGAGTCATATAAACAGAGTCTAACATTCTAAGAAATTCAATGTAATGATAAGGATTATAAAACAGGTTAGTATAATGAAAATTATTTAGGCACAGATCATTTTTTTCAACCACAACTCATTACGAAGTGCAAATTTATGTTCAAGTTAAAACTAGACCCTGGATGTAAATACAAAAAGGAAAGAACAGTATTACAGAAAGTTTAATAAATTTTTAGATATATTTATGGAAAATTCGGAAACTTTTCATAAAAGCACAACAATGAAAAAAGGTATGAAAGCAGCATTAGAAAGCTAAAAAATACATAAACACAAGATGAATTTTTTTTCTTGTGACAAGGAGACGAAGGGGGATGTGTGATATTATAAAACCAGTTTTATCTGACTACAGTGGCTTTGTATTGTGCGCCCTCTAGAGGACAATTATTTCCACAGGCACCCCATGTCCCCAGATTTAAGATCAGTAATTCAGTATGTTTGACAAATCAAAGGTTCTTGGAACACGTATCTGAAGGATGAGATTAAATTCTGGGTGATGAGTCATTCATTCACTTCTTAACCCTAAAATCTAAGTTTGACTACAATGAAAGTGATCAAACTAAAAAAAGCAATTAATAAAGAATGAACACACCAACTATATATCAAATGATGTGAGGGTGATGGCTTGTGAAGAAGGGTTTTAAAAGATAAATGGGAGCTTGACTGATAAAATGGGAATAGCAGATACGAAAACCACATAAATAGGTGGTAAGTAGGAACCCAAAGCAGCTTTATTATTGAAACATAAAAATTACATTGATTCAATCTTCAATATAACCTACTTTCCCACACTCCCTGCCTACCAAGGCACTTTTCTTTTACAGATTATGTCCTCTCATTCTCATGGTAAGTAGTCATAATAATCTTCATAAAATGTAAAATATTTCATTCTTTTCAAAAATGATTTCTCATTGCTTTAAAAATCAATTTCAAGAACCACCAAAATCTGACTACTGACTAGACATCCAATCATTCAACTGTATCTCCTATCCAGCTTTCCCTTATTAATCTGCTGCAGTCACCCTGGCCTTACTTTACAAGTGTCCGAAGACTTTCCCATCTTTACATACCACTTCTTTTCCCTTCCACCTCTCTCCGTCTGATTAACCACTGCAATCATTACAGCGTTAAGTGTCACCTCCTCAGGGAAAGTTTGGAGAAAAGAATCATAGCCATAAAACCTAGTCTTAAGAATTTGAACTTTCACGCAAAAAGCTCATTTATTGTTTCCTTAGCCAATAAGAGATTAGAAAAAAATAACTAGGCAAGACTATAAAGAGATGGAAATAGAAGCTGAGAGATACACATGATGCTAGTAGGACTTTGCCTGCAAAGGCGAACTGAAAATACTATTTTTGGAAATAAAAAAGGTTAACTTCTACTACCTGGAAATAACGAACTGATTAGAATATTGGTGACAGGAATCTTTAAATTTCCTAGTGTGCAACACAGTACCTTGTCACTTAATCACTGGATACCTCTTAAAACACAAGACTAGTTACCTGCAACTTTGGGTCCTGACTAGCTCAAGATCAATGTTATTTCTAAATTTCAGATGTTATGACTAAGCACAGTGATTGAGAAAAGACTTAATTTAGTCCTAAACATTTTGTGAATATACTCTTTGGGTTTTTCTTATTATATGGAATAAAAAAAGGAATATTAAATATTTTTCTTGTATAATTGCAATTCAACTCTTAAATGATATTGCTAACACATGAGAATTGGCACAACTATTATGTTACTGACTGGTCTCATAATTAGGCAGTCCTTCGTTCCTATGGTTAGAACAGACCATCACTAACCTGTCATTTGCAGCCCAGTGAATCACACCATCACAGCAAGCTCTGTATTACAGCAAATTAATATTTAATTATGACACTGGCATGATTTTTTAAACTGATATTTTGAAAAGTATTCAGAATAATTTTGTTATTTAGATATATTATCTTCACTCAATGATGATCTTTGGTATAAATCGACAATATGGTACAAACAAATGTAAATAGTCTCTTCCCACATGCTATTGATGGTTAGACACATATATAGCTCAAAAAAAAAAAAAAAAAAAAAGAAAGAAAGAAAGGTAATTACTCTTGAGTGACTTAATAGGAACATGAAGCAGGTCTCAAAGTATGAACGAAGTTGCCAGGGGTGAAGAAGGGCATCTGATAATAAGCTATTAAGATGTGCAAAGGCATGAAATCCTGAAATGGCACCGTACATGTGGTAGACCTTCAGTTGATTGGGCTGAAGCACAGAACGTGTAAAAAATGATGACAAAAGGTAAAATGTAAGAGAGGAACAAGATTATGGAAGTCTAGCAAGGAGTCTGGATCAAATGGAGGGCCACTAAAAGATTCTGCAGACAAATAATCTGCTTTTTATTTTAGGAAGAACACTTGGGTAGCAATAAAGTAGCCCATTGGATACTTTCATAACAGTCTAACCAAGATATGATGGGTATCTGATTTCAAGTAGCAGAAAAGGGAGAAAAAGGAAAGAGAATAAATATAGAAGATGTCAAGAGATGCTAAAGATGTAAAATCAAAAGGACCCACCACATGGCACAAGGCAGGGGGAAATAAAGTTGTCTTTAATGACTGCTGATGGCTTAGTTACACACAGCCATTAGTTAGAAAAGAGAATACAGAATACAGGGAAAATATTAAATATTGCTACAGTAAATTCCCTTCTGTCAGATGAATAGAACTATAATTTGCAAAAGTTTAAATGAAATGTGTTATAAAAGAAATACTGGTATTTTAATCATTAAACATACTTTAAAAAACAAACAGGCATGCCATTGTGGCTCAAGCAGCTAAGACACTGGTGTGCAGACCACATATAGGACCAGGGTTTGAGACCTGGGGTTGGGGTATGGAAAACCAGAGTAAACAACTACATAAATAAAGATGTTAAAAAATAAACAGGTGCACCTTAGTGGAGTATTGGTTTGGTCAATTCACTCCAGCCGAAGCCCAGTCCACATACAAAGACTCAGGTTCATGTCCCAGGCCAGAGAGAACTAAGATGTACAACTAAATAGAATAAATAAAATGTTTCTTCTTTCTCCTCTTCCTGCTGCCTGCCTATTTGCTTTCATTCCTACATGTGCCCAAATATGACACACAATTTAAAATCTCTGGTTTGGCATGAACTGCTCTCTCCGCTAGTAATTCTAAACTACTTCCTCTCCCAAAAAATACCCCGCATTTCTTCTATGATACTTCTCTGGCCTAACCTCTTGGGAAAACCATTCATCAAGGCATATTAAAGCAAATTTTTCTCTAATTCTTCTCTAAAAAATAAATTTCTCCTTAGCCATGCTTCTACAGGGCATGCATTTCTCTAACATGGAGTCTTGGGTAGATATTAGCACCACTTCTCCTTCGCCTGCCTCACTATGAGTTTCTCAAAAGCAGGAACTTTCATATTCATCTAAGTAGTGCCAGAGTTTGGTCTACTACAAAATGTTCAATAAGTATTTGCTTAATTGAAATGAAAAGTGGGTAAATGTTCTAAAATAACACACTATAAAATAGCCAGGGGCAAATCTGACTTTGGGCTAGGATGAAGTCAAGGTTAAATAGTTCCAAAATGTATCCATTTACTCATGTCTGTTGCTTATAGAGATTTTAAGTTATATGCTCTAGGAAAACAAGACTCAACATTAACATTCCTGAGCCTTGACCATGTCTAGACAGCTATGCCAGGTGCTAGCACATAAAAAGAGGTAAAGGGCTATGTCCTATTATCTTAAGGACTAGATAAAACCCACTGTTTAGGTAATCATTTTTGGTTTGACCATTTCTAAAATTATTCAAACTTTAAACATTTCACTGGTTAATGGGTCCTACTTTATGGTTTAACTTAGAACAACCTTTTATATCTCCTAAACTTTCAGGCTTCAAGCTAAATTTTCCAAAGACATCACAAACGTTAGTAGACTTGGGCTCTAATTTTCACTCACAAATTTGTCATTTGCCTAAATTTAGGCACTTCATTCACATTCAAAGCTTAAGTTCCTGTCCAGTTACATGGAGGTAAAACCCTAAAGTAGTTTCTAATTCTAATTCATGTGTTGATTTTGGGACATAAACTAGAAGTACAAATTTTTCCTGCTTAATATTCAGAGTTTACAGATTTAAGACAGCAGTCCAGAACCTTAAATTTATCTTATTCTTAGGATGTGAAAGTGGTGTTCATTATGTATCATTTTAGTTATCATGGTTTGAACTTCTAATTTTGTCACACAGGTATACCTAAGAGGTAACGCAACAGGTCTTTTTGAAATGTATCAAAACTTTTATCTCAAACCAATTATATTTTATGAAGAAATTTATGAGGCAGTAAAATTATTTCCATTATTATATTGATATGGATTAGTAAGTAACACCAGCAAAATTCTCAAGAACACCAACTTTATTAGTCAGATACCTCTACACTAACACAGCATTTTCCAGTTTTATCAGCCCAACTTATTTATCAAACTTGACTCTGAATATAAACTTTTGACATCTATGAAAAGAACATAACCTGGTTATAGGTGAAGTTAAATTAAGAGGTTGTACATTGTTTATAGCAGCAAATGAAAACAAGCTAACTTCTTACCAATAGAGAACTGGTTAAATAAGGCATGTCATATCTATATAAAAGCAGCTATAAGAAGAAATAAGCTCTTGGAACATCTATATGGATATTCTCTAAGAAAAATTTAAACAAGCAAAATATAGAACTATACACACACACACACACACACACACACACACACATAAGTATATTCCTAAATCCTGGTTTAATAAAAAAGAGAAGGAATAAAAATATGCCTTTGGTTATCTATGGGAAATAGGAATTGGGCAAATGGGGAAAAGAATGGAAATTTTGTTTTTGAACCAAGTGCATGTATTACCTATTTTTAATTAATTATTTATTTATTTATTTTTAGTCTTGGCCCTAGTCATGAACCCAGATCCTTAGACTTTACATAATCTGCACCTTTGCCATCTGAGACACCGGCGTGCGCCAGTATTAACTATTTTTAAAAGTTAGGTTAAACATATCTCCGGTTCTGAAGACAATTGTGTAAGAAGTCTAAAAAATTTTGATCAACGACAAAATCAGTTTGGCTCTACCAAGGTCAAAATAAGATTTCTGTGCATTAGCTATACTCTATAAACCACTCCCCACAGCAATAAAAGTAATACAGATCACTGGAAAAGTGTTGTAAGGAATACACATATTTTTATTTTCCAGACACTTTAAAGATTTTCTAGACAAATTTTCCTCTACTTCGTCCACTCAACAAAATAAACACTATATTCTGTTGATGAAATTATAATATGGCTTACCCATTTATGGTGCGTTACACATTCACTGTACACAGCATTAGTGGTGACCGTCTTCTAGGTGAGATCCAATAAAGCACTTCTCCCACAGGGTAAGTAACCACCCCTCTTTCTACAATGAGTGAGTGGTTCAGACACCACGCAGTCCTAAACTGGGTCAAAGTGTTTTCTAGGATTTCCCTGTTAGGGTTACCAATAAAGACCCCCTTGCCTTTGGATTTATAATACTAGGAAGATGCTTGGCAGGCAATTGAAGCCAATACAGTGAGGAAAGCAGCCAAGAGAGAGGGAACAGTGGAAAAACCAAGCAACATCATCTGAGTCCATTAATTCAGTCATACTTACACTTTCTGGTGGTGTGGCTTTTAGTGTAAGCCGGTTTGGCATGTATTCCTGTCCTTTTTACCCAAGAGTCTTGACCAGTACAATCTATCAAAAGCTTTTCATATCATTGAATATTCTTTAGAAACATGGTTTGAAATGCTGACACAGCATTCCACATGGACATAGGATAATTTTTCTATCATTACCTTACTAGTATTGACATATTAGGATTTCTCCTTTGTTGAAAATTTGGGGTTGCTTCCAATTATTATTTTTTCTTAAAGAGAGGAAGGGAAGGAGGCAGGGAGGCAAAGAGAAAGGTTGGGAGGAAGAGGGAGAAGGAGCATCTTTGTACATTCATTTTCTCATTTTGGTCCAGCGTCATGGATCCAGGTCCCTGGGTTTTACATGGTCTACAAACCAGCATCGGTGGCCTGAACCACAAGAACACGCCCATTTCCAATTACAATTAAACATGCTATGATTCTTCTAAAAGCCTCAACTGTGCAACTAAATTTCGTCCTTCAGAATATATCCACAATTCTAAAAGTATGTGCAGCATAGAAAACACTGGTCCAGGACATAAAATGTAAATTATTTGAAAATATATTCTTAAAGATCACAAACATTTTGTCAAGTAGTAAGTTATTAGGGTAACAGTCTGAGAGAAAAAAATACCTGTAACTTCCAAGTTCCTAATGTGCACAATGAATGACTAGTGAGAGCCTTTATACTATGCACACAAGTTCTTAAAGATATTTTTTGGCCCTTGTACTATTTATATCTACTAATTTTTTCAAATGAGATTATATTCTATTTTTAGCAATTAAAAATCTTTTAAAAGAATATAAGTTTTGTATTTTTAATTTGCTAAACCATGATCTAAGTTTCTTTATAACATGAAGAACCCAAGTTTAAGCCATCATTTGTCTGCTGGTCTTATTAAGAGGGTGATGAGCTTTTGTAAGACAACCTGTAACTAACATCTCCCCACAAAAAGTAGGCAAAAGAAAAGTAAATGTTGGGGGAATTAAAACTATTATATTAAGACAAGAAAAATACTAGTAAATACTTTTTTAATCACATGTATGAAATTGACAAGGGACATATAATGAGGCTGTTTTTATATTAACCAAGTGGAATAATTCTACCCTTTATCTCATAATATATTTAAATTAAAATATACAATGCCCTACTTATAACAGGACCTCCTAAGGATAATTTTGGTATGAAGTCAGTCTGTCTTAAATCCTTTCTAAAAAGATTAGAAACACTAAGCAACTTTATGATGGACTGTGAAATGCAGCTTCATTTATCAATGGCCTCATTAGCTTAATCAATGTCACTATAGTCATCATTTAGAATTAGAACATTAAATAATCTCCAAATCTATCAAACTAGCAATGTATTAAAAGACATTTATCTCTACCACCCCTTCTCTACTCACTGCTGCATAAAGTCCTATATTTAGAAAATGCCTGATTCTGCTTCTATTAAGAAGTCAAGCATACTGAATTCTTTTTATGTTTGCTTTTTAAACCAGGTTTGTTCTCTTTTAGATAATGGGCACAAGTCATTGTTTACTTTCTTGGATAAAAACAGTATAGTTTTGGAAACAGATTTTTACTTTTCCTGATGGTATCCTAATCACTTATTTCCACTAGACTAGGCAAGAAACAAATGTGATTCAGTGTATTTAAAACTTATCAGCAGACAACTTATAATAAAAATATGCTGACTACATCTGTGGTGAAAAAGTACTCATAACTCTAGTTAATGTTTTGACTAAAATGAGGTGACAGTAAATTTCAAACTACATTTTTAATAAAAAAGAAGTTTCCCTAAAATAGCAAGTTAATTATGTAGACTCGAAATCTCAAGAAAAAGACAAGCAACCAAACAGGACCTAGTTAAAAAACTATTTAAAAAAAATAAAAAATTCTCTTTTGGCAAAGTGAACTGGTAACTAGCTCCTTTTTTTTGAACATAGTTTAAGGAAATTGACTAAGGAAGTAAAAAAAAAGTAGTTCTAAATCAAGTTTATGCTACCAATAATTTTTCCATTAGTAACATAGCATAAAAATTTCACTAGCTGACATCTGACTGGGAATCCAGAATTGCAGAATCCTATCTACGTGAGAGAGATACAGGAAGAAAAGACTAATTGAACAGAATGTTGGAAAGAGGATTTCATTTAATTATATCCTGTAAAATGCTACTATTTTTGATTAATAAAAAAAATTAAAACAACTCATTAACTTTATATTGTTCATGTAATCCATGAAAGGCTGGAGAAGCATAGCCAAGTTAAACAATATATGTTTAATTAAAATTCTTGAAAAATGAATTTAGTACTTCATGGGGCAATAGAGTCTCACTGCTATTCCTGTACTACATTCCCAATGATGATCTCCAAGTAAATCATAATGCTATTAAGTCATGCATTCAACAAACTATTACTTAGGAAATAAGCAAAAAATGTAAAAACAAACTAAAAGTATAAACATATTTGAAAGAAACACTTCCACGGTTACAAAAATGCTCGTAATATAAATGAGCATGTAATAAATAAAAATGACTAAGATAAAAGTAGGAGCTTCTTAGTGAACTGAAGACATTGTCTATAACTGAGATGGTGTGTACAAAATAAAATGTAACTCTCAGCAAAATAACATTTAACCTTAAGAATTAACAAAACTTCTATGACTTTCAGGTGATGGCAAGAATTTCACTCTCCCTTTTGCAAATGTACCTACTTCTAAAACGGAAAGATTTATTAGAAATGACTATAAATAAAAGTTACAACCGAATTCAAAATGATACGTTACTATCTGGAATATCTCTAGCACTTACGACATAAGATGAGCCAGAATTCCCTAAGCATCCCACTTCCTAACTTTACAATAATACAGCATCACATTAATATATACAAAAATATATATACAAAATATATATACAAAAAATAAAGTTGACACTAATTCTTGGTCTAGGTAAGTTTTCTAAGTTTCTACACAGAAAACGTTTTGAAATAGCAACCTGAAATGTTAGTGAATTAAAAAAAACAACTGTAAATCCCGTTCGTAAGTAAACCTCTTTAAAAACCATCAGTTACAAAAATCCGTTTGTACTTCTACAATGTTGATATTTTGAACTTCGATTACTGGGGCATTTGTAAATAATAATAAAACAAATAACCCACAACAATAAAGCCATCAATCCCTTAATACAGTCGCCCCCCCCACCCAGCAAAACCTCCTTAGCTTTTAAAAAAAAATCTCATAAGAGTTCAACTACTTTTTTTCATCGATTTTTGCTCAAAATTCTCCATTGCACCATTACCTTGAACCAGAATGGCCCTGGGGCAAGGCTAATCTGTTTCCAGGGGACTCACAAGCGGCGTTTGGCGGCCAGGCCTGGAAGCATTAAGGCCTCCGGGTTTAGACCCTTCTCCCAGTATTTCGCACCCGTTCACTTCACTTCAAGTGTGGAGTGGGGCCCAGAATGCTTGATCTGAAAGGGTAGAGCCGGGGCCTAGACCGCTACACGGTCCCCAAGGCGGCTCGCGCGCGGTGGGGAGGAGACAGGAGGCACCGAGAACCGGACGCCGGAGGCCAAGGTTGTCTCCATAATCGAAGGAAGTGCTCGGACTCGTAGCTCAAAGCTCGGGACCCCCTTCTCTGCTTCTTTTGCCCTCCCCTCCCCCATGCTAGAGAAGCAGGGCCCCGGCCCGGTGCGGGAAAGGGGAGGAGGTAAACCCGTCCTGTCACTGCACCGGGAGAGGTTGGAAGGAGCACATGTTCCACGGGGAGAGGCCGCGTCCGCTCCTGCCCCAGCCCCTAAAACCAGAAACCACCTCCAGATCCAGTTCCATCCCCTGCGTCTCACCAGGTCGTAGTCCTCCTCATCATCGCACATGAAATCATCCTCCATGTCAGACATCTTGGCCGGGAGGGGGGAGGGGGAGGAGAAATTGGAGCCAACCTCCTCCCACAATCCTCCGCGGCTCAGCGGCGTCACTCCCAGCTTCTCGCTTTCTCGTAGCTCTTAGAGGCGCTAAATGTTTCCTCCCGGAACAAATGAGCTCGACTCCAAGAGGATTCGCTACGTCGCTAAAAGGGAGTGCACCACCCCCCTCTTCCTGCGAGACGGTTGGTGCCTTAGCAACTAAACCTAGCAACTAGGGAATCAAGTGCGGCGTATCTCTGCCGAAGGACCTTGGAAAGCTTGCGCTCTCGTCGAGCAGTTTCCAGCCTCCTGGGCAAGGAAACAGTCTCCTCCCTTGCCTGGGACTCTGGAACCATCTTATTGTGGTGAAAATTAAGAGGCAGCCTAGCCTAGCCTAGCACCTGAAGCCTTTCGAGGAAGGACATGACGGTCCTATATGACAGGTAGTTTTATTTCAGCCGTGGTCGTTTTCTGTGTGCGTTTAGCCCAAACATTAAGGTGGGCGCTCCTGTAATGTTTGGAGACCTTTGCGGCAGCACAGTTTACACGTAGTATTTGCTATATCTGTTGGTAGAATGAGTCTGTAGCTAGTCTAGAATAACTAGACATCAGTTCATTGAGATGCCTAAAGTCTTATTCAGTTAATTAACGAATTATAAACTGACCTTTACTGTCCTTAGGACCAAATTACAGTTTGTGACTTTTTTTTTAAAAATGCCCATTATTGTAATCGTTCGTAGAATTAGAAATCTAGAAAATGAAATTGAAATAAAGGGGAAGAAACTACTTTTCAAACAACATTTTCCATATAAACTTCAAGTCCACATGAGTCAACGAAATTTTATATGCTTATAGCATATAGATATATAATTTTTATTCCTTTTTCATTCAGTTGTGTAACAGCATGGGACAATGTATGTAAATTATTGAAAATGATTATTTTAATAGTTGTGCAATAATCCCTCCGTTGAATGTGCTAGTACATCATAATTTACTTAAGCACTCATTATTATATACTTAAAATAACGTTGTAAAAACATTAAATAATTCTTCAGGGGATAACTTAGGGAAAAATCTAAGAAAGGTGAACTACAGGCTAACATTTTAAAATAATCTCTTGAGTTGACATCTTACTGGCCATATTTATTAAAAATTATATTTAAACTATAAGACCCTTAACACAGCTTTTCTCTAATAGTTTTCCTCTCAATGTTTTGTTATATGAAATTTCAAACAGAAAAATGGATATGGTCCAATAAACATGTATATATTCATTAACTTTTATAGCATTTGTATAAGTATTCCCCTGAGTTAATGAGAGTAAAATGCAGATATCGTGACACATTTTTTTTTTAAAGGAAAGTTTGCAGGCATGAATGAAGGCGAGCAGGCAGGCAAAAGGAAGTAGCATTTCTATTTCATTTTTATTTATTTATTTACACTGGTTGCCTCACCTGGCTGGGGACTCCAAGCTAGAGGCATGTGGCTTGCTCCTTCAAAGTCATTTGACCTAACTGCAACTCCATCAGGCCTCACCCTTGACACTTACTCTTAAATGCTACTGCATATATTTCCTAAAAGTAAGGACATTCTTTTATGTAGTCACAGCATCATTATTACACTATAATAATTCCCTAATATCATGTCATCCAGTCTGTATTCAAAATTCCCTAATTAAGTATATACAGCACTTTCAGAATTGGAAGAACTGTTAACATATCACTTTATACCCCAAGGTTTCCAAAACATGGCAATTCAGTAGAAATAACTTTTCAATCCCACAGAGTGATTCTGATTCAGTAGGTCAGGGATAGAGCTCAGGGATCTGTACCTAACACTTGTTACCTGCAAACTTAAAACAAAATCTCTAGGGTGGTAATACATACCAGTTTGCCTTGAGCAGTCCTTGTTTATAGTCCTATTGTCCCAGAATAATAATAATAAGCATCCATCATTGTCAGAAGTTTTAACAATAAATCACTTAAATACTCCACCTGAAATACATAATACTTCAAAAAAGCAAACAGAATTCCAAGGTGGTTCAAAGTTTAATTCTTCAGAGTAATCAAAGCTACATTATTTTTTACATAATATAGTAACTTTTATCTATGTGTGTACTAATCACATGGATAAAACTGCATGTTGATTACATTAAACTTATTTCTATAATTTTATGCTTTTAAATATACTTCCTTACTGCTACAATAGAAAGAATTACTCAAATAAGTTAGTGACTAGGAGCACCAAGGAAAATTGAAGCTAAATTTTGAGCATAATATCCTTGACCATTCTCAAATATAATAAACCCAGTCTGGAAGTTTACTAAGAGCACTTAAAGAGGTCTTCACAGTGCTTAACATATTGCTTGAGTACACAAGTGCTAATGAATAAACACATTAATTCATCTTTCTATGCAGCGAATGCCTTTACCTATCTCTGTACTGTACATTAGTCTTTTCTCTCTAAAAGTTTGTTTAAATGTCATCTCATCCACATAACATATCCAAGTACTTTGTGCATTTATATTCTATTTGGACATCAAATTTTTTTTAAAGGAAACTTGCAGACAGGAATGAAGGCAAGTAGGCAGGCATATGGGAAGAGGGAGAAAGAAGAAATATTTATTTATTTTATCAAGTTATTCACACTGCTTGTTTCACCCCTGACCTGGGATTTGAACCCAGGGGTATGTAACCTGTGCTCCTTCAGTGGCAATTGACTTAATTGCTATTCCACCAGGGTGTGCCCAATTTTTTTTTTTTTTTTTGAGAGTAAAGAAGGGAGGAAAGGAAAGAGGGAGGTAGAAAGGAAGAAAAGGAAGAAGGATTTTAAAATTTATTTAGCTGTTTATTTTGCCCTGCTCCCATGCACACCTTGGACTTTACGTGGTCCACACCCCTGCTGTCTCAGCTGCCTGAGCCACAAAGCATGCCTTCTTGACATCAGTTTTATTCATTGAGAAATAATACAATATTAATAGGGTGAATTGAAGTGACAAGGTACTTTGTAGAAAGTGAACCCTATTTTTTGAAAAGGATATATATTTTTAAAACTTTATTAAGTTGTAATATAGCAGCTTTATTGAGTTACATTAAACTGCACATTCTTAAAGTGCACAATTTAATAACTTTTTAAAAAGGAAAGGTACAGGCAGCAATGAAGGTGAATAGGCAGGTAGGCAGAAAGAGAGAGGAGGAAGAAGCATTTTATTTTAATTCAGCAGTTCATCTTGGTTGTCCCATGCCCCACACCCCCACCCCAGTCTTGAGCCTGGGTCCTTGGGATGTATGTGGACTATGTCCGGTAGCCTTATCTGTTAGACCATCAGGGCACAGCCAGTTTGATAAATTTTGATAAACATACCTGTGAAGCCACCACCACACCACAATAATGAACATATTATTGAAAAAATTTCCTTGTTGCTCCTTGGTAATCCATCTTCTCCTCCTTTCACTTTTCCCAGACAACCACTGATTACTTTTTGTCACTATAGAGTAGTTTACCTTTTCTGGAATTATATGTATGTTTGGATATACCACAACTTATCCATTCAGCTGTTGATGGATAGCTGAGATTATTTTTGTTTTTTTTTTTCCAGTTTTGGGCTAATACAAATAAAGATGCTAAAAGCATTTGCATACAGAGTTTTTATGTGGACAAATGTTTCATTTCTCTTGAGTAATGTGGACACACTCTAAGAGGGTCTCCTCATTATCCATGTTCTTGAATAATACTTTCCCATTGAATGGGTTCTATGTCTTCTTCTTTTTAGATTGAAGTATAATAGATAAGTACATATGATTTGCTTCTAACCAGTACTACACAGGAAAGGTGGTTTATATATTGTGTGCATGTTTACTTACATTACAGAAGATTATAAGCCTTTCTTGCCAGGAGACACTGTATTTTCTTGGGGGCTTTGGGAAGTAAATGACTATATTAGGAAGGACCATGTGGCAAGGAGCTAAGAGTAGCATCTAACAGCCAGCAAGAAACAATGGTCATCTTGCCCTTGTGGCTACTGGGTAGAGTACATCCCAAGGACCAGGGTTCATGTCCCTGATCCAGGAGTAACAACCAAGGTGAACCACTAAATAAAAATAAAATAAAATGCTTCTTCCTCCTCTCTCTTCTTGCCTGCCTGCCTACTCACCTTCATTCCTGCCTATACCTTTCCTTTAAACAAAAAACACAAAACAGTGGTCTTCAATCTGACAACCCACAAGTAACTGAATGCTGCTAACAGCTATGTAATCTTGAAAACAAATACTCCTCGAGTTTAGCCTCAGGGAAGACTTTGTGAGACCCTAAAGCAGAGGACCTAACTAAATTGCATCCTGACTTCTGGACCACAGGAACTGTGAGATATTATGTATGTGTAATGTTTCATACTTCTAATTTTGTGCAAATAGATATCTCTAGTAGTGGAATGGCTGGAGCATGCATATGGTAGATGGATTTTTTTTTTCAAAACTCTCAAATTGTGGTTTTGCCGTTTTGCATATTCACCAGCAGTGAATAACAGTTCTAGTTGTATCGCATTCTTGCCAACCCATAGTGTGGTCAGTTGTTTTAATTTTAGCCTCTCTAGTGGGAGCATAGTGGTGGTATATCTTTGTGTTTTTAATTTGCATTTTCTTAGTGACTAATGTGTAACATCTTTTACTGTGCTTATTTGTCATCCATGTATTTCGTTTTTGGGTGATGTCTTTTTGATTCTTTTGGTAATTTTTAAATTGAATTATTTGTCTTATCACTGAGTTGTAAGAGTTCTTTATACTTTTTTTGTGTTGTATTTAAGGAGTATTTGCCATAACCAAGGGCACTAGGATTTTCTCATATTTTTATGGAAGTTTTATATAGTTTTAATTGCTACATTTAAGACTACGGTCCATTTCAAGTCTAATTGTTGTTTATAATGTGAGGTAGATATGGAGGTTCACTTTATTCTGCAGATGGGTATCAAATTGTTCCAGCATTGTCAGGTGATTTTTTCCCTATTGAATTGTCTTGGCATCTCTCTGAGAAATCAAATGACCACCTAATTGACAACATAATTTTATTGTTTAACAATATTTTTGATAATGTTGTTACCTTGTATTAATATTATTTTGAAGTCTTTATTAAATTTTATTAAACTGAAAGCTTCTTGAAGGCACAACTATCTGGACAGTGATGGAGGACTTTCCCTCATTTGGTGGTGGGTATGATGTGTTGTCACATATTTGATGTGAACCTGCACATTTGAACTTGTATTATTTTGTAAATCAAAGTTACCTCAATAAATACATATTTAATAATATTTAGTAAAAAGTCACAACTATCTTACATTTAAATCTCAAGAAACTCAGCATGTGCCTTGACTATAGGAATTGATCTATGAAAATGTAATACCCTGGTGGATTAGCAGTTAGGTCAATTGCCTGTGAAGGAGTGCAAGTCACTTACTGCTGGGTTTGAGTCCCAGGTCTGAGGGGAAACAACCAAAAACTAAATAAAAAATGAAATAAAGGGTGATTCTTCCTCTTCTTTCTTCCTGCCTGCCTGCCTGCCTACTCACCTTCATTCCTTTTTTTTTTTTTTTTTAATTTAATGTGTTTATAAACTCTAGCATATGTGACTCCTCAATGCCCTGGATTGAGAAATGTGGCTACAGATTTATGATTTGGCATCCTTTAAGATTGGTCATCTTAAAACAAACAACAACAAAAAACTTTTAGTACATTTTTTCAGAGTGTCCAAACACTGTGTTAGAAGGGCAGAAAACAGAGGACTCCTTTTGTATGTGTCAAGATCTGGACAGGAATCTCATGAAATACTCAAGGGGTAAATGAAAGGAGTTTAATGAAGGCATTATTTACAAAGTAAATAATGGAGGGCAGGATTATGGGAACAAATAAGGATTGTGTAAAACGCAAAGACTGTCAATAGACTGGAAATGATTACCTCTTGAAAGCTTAAAAGGGACTGGGAAGAAATGATTTTACTAGAGCTCAGCAAGAGTGGGAATCATGGAAGATGGACCTGTGGATCTCCCATTGCAGTAAAGAAACAGAGCTATTGCTACACTGCGACAAAGATGTGGTAGGATGTGTGTGCGTGCTTGTGGGGCCAAGAGAGAGAAAACCCTCAACTTCCATGTTCCATTGATTTATAATATCTTGCCAGTGATCTCCATTTACCAACCTCCAGAAGCCAGAGGTTAAGGAGAACAGGTACAGTCAATAGAGACCAGCTGCCTGAAACAGAGTAGTTCAACTGTAACAGAAATTATATATCTTAATTGAGGGAATGTGCTTTCCTTTAGAGGCAGACTGGTGCCTATCTGTTGTTGGAGCACATCCCTTGATCTTATCACTCAGCCTAAGTGGCTTCTCAAAATATTATTTCCATGTGCAATTAATCCCACTCCTTCCTGAGAGTGGTTCTGATACATACATAGTTTTCATGATCTCATTACACTTGTACTTTATAGAGCCTTGCCCTTTTTCGGCTAGTTTTCCTTTTGACGTTGAAGAACCAGCAGTTCTTCATAGTAAATAAAATGTATATAACTGCTGGGAGTTTACAGAGTACTAAATAAATGTATTATCTCAACTCATCTAGTCATACTAACCCTTTAGTGTGCTCTATACTTCAATTATACCGTTTCCTTTTTTTACTTAAGAGGAAGAAGCATTTATTTATTTAGTTGTTCATTTTGTTTGTTTCCCCAACCTTCCCACCCCCACCTCCCCACCCCCACCTCGTCTCAAACCCAGGTTCTTTGACTTTAAGTGGACTACACCACCTCCCCAGGCTTAACACCTGAGCCATGCAATTATATCTTTTGTCTCTGAAATTGACATAGTTCTTTATAGAAGATGGTTAGATAGACAGGGAAATTTCTTTCCTTACCTTGACTTTCACTATGTAAAAACGTCTCCTGTAAATATGAAATTAGACACTTTTAGCAAGATTATTGTTATTTGCCATTTTGGTATCTTCAATATCCACTTGGTTTTATTCCAACTCAAAATGGTGACCATACCCCTCTATATTTGTGAAATGAACCTATTCTCAGTAAGCACAGTTCAGCTATAACATAAATTATATACCTTAGCAAGTTTGAAAGCAAACCAGGGATCTGATATAATTATACCATAATTCTTAAATTATCTTTGTTTCTTTACTAAAATCTATAAGTTCTTTAAGTGTGTTTTGCCTGACTTCTCCCATGATTCCCTGTGAATTAAAGCAGCACAGTCCTTGACAATTGACGTGAAAATTTTTGTACATAGGAATGCTGTAGTTGCATTCCCTATATTAGTCCTCATGCATCTCCTTTCCATCCTGGAAACCTGTTTATTCCTTCTGACTGCTTTTAAACCAGAGCTTTACCCTATTTCCTCCAGTTTTTGCATATTTCTCAGAATTGCATCTATCTTTTATCTACCCAATCTAAGTCCCCACCCTTAACCCCCTCCCCAATTAAGGATTTTTGTTTGAAGCTTTGGGGCTCTGGATTCCTGTTGAGACATTAATACAATTACTGCTGCATTCTGACTTAGGTTTACTTTTTTTTTTTTTTTTAAGCAAAAGTACAGGCAGGAATGAAGGTGAGTAGGCAGGCAGGCAGGAAGTGAGAGCAGGAAAAAACATTTCATTTAGTTAGCTTTTGTTTTGTTTTGTTTTTGATCCCGATTTGGGATTCTCTAGTAGTTGAAGGACAGATTATTGTAAGATCAATGTTTTTATAAAAGTCATAATGTACACATTTAAATTTTGGGACAAAATTACTAATTGTTTCAATCATTTGTTTTTATGCATACTTCATTGGGGTCTCTTTGCATATAACACATTCAGAAGTAGTGCAGCTTCTGGGTTAGGAGTCCAAGAGACCTGGGTTTTAATTCTAGTTCTGTTATTTTCCTGCTCTACTGTGGGCCAGCCATTTTTATAAAGGGAAGATTTACTAGTTGGTCTGTAAGGTGCTTTCAGGTCTGTATCGGTTTTGTTGAGACTATAATATAAAAATATCCAAGGTCCATACTAACGATTTGTCATCGGTTTTCATTAACAAAGTTAATATTTGGTTTTTAAATACGCAATCAGTAGGAAATATTCTTTTATGAAAGTTTCCATAGTCACTGTTAATTTTTTTGTACTACACAAAATGAATTTTATACTACTAGTTAAAAAAAAGTGTTTTCAAAGCTTCAAAATTTAGTTACATTAGAAAATATCTGAATAGAAAATGATCTTTTATTTTCCATTTTTACTGAAGTTCCTAAAATCTTTACCTTTTTTTTTCTCATTTAGCTTCTCTCCCCATTCAAATCTATTTACAGAAGTGACCATGATGCCTCCCCATGCTTAAGAAGTATCAAACTTGGATTTATTGAGGTTCAGTGAAAGAAGATATAATCACTTCATGTGAAAGTGATAAGAAGGGACTGAACTAATAGTGAAAAAGTGTCCCTGAGACCAAAGTAGCTTTGTTTCCATGTTCTAGTTACATTATGTAATCCAAGGGTGACATCCTTTAACCAGACTGACATATTGCCAATTCACACTTTAACCTTCCTCTCCCACTTCATCTGGAGTGTCAATTTACTGAATCTCTCTGGATTATTCTACTACTCCTAGGGTGTTGGGCATGTTGGCCCAAGTGCCTTCAACTGGGACACTTTGGCCTAGATGCACTGTTAGCTGGCTTCAGATGGGTTTAATCTCAGCATTCTTAAGTACAAAGTGCACTAGATAGTTAAGAGACCTGAATTTTAATCCTCTTGACTACCAGTTAACAGTTGAATTTAGGTAAATAATTTCCTCTCTCAATTATTCTGTTCATCTCACTTTATTAGAAGTCAATCTGGGCATACCCTGTGGCTCAGGCAGTGAAGATTCTGGCCATGCAAAGCCCCAAGAGCCAGGTTTAATTTGCTAGGTACTGCTGTAGGTACTGTGGATACACAGTTCCTACCCTCAGGTTGCTTACTTTCTGGTGGTAGTGGTGGCAGAGGTTATGAGACAGACAGTAAAATGTGTAAGAAAATAAATACACAGTATTTATGAAAACTGTGAAGGAAAGAAAACAGTAATATGGTAGCATATGGGGTGGGGATGGTGTACACTTTAAGATAAGGCATCTGGGATTTCTCTAACTGAAAAATGAAAGGGTTGAACTGAATGCTAAGGGTTTTACAGTTTGAAAGACAAGTATACTTGGAGGAAGGTTCACCAATGCCTCTAATCTGGAAACAAATGCAAATTTGTTTAAATCAATTGTGCTGCGTCAATTTTATGCTGCCTCATTTGAAATAATCCACATAAGAAGCAGTAATTTCTGGTTATTAAAAAAACAGCAACCCTAACTTAAATAACGTAAATAAATAAAAGCAGCCGGAGCTGTCAGTTGCTAACTTTGTACTCAGACCCATTGCTGGGGTGCAGAAAGAAAACCTTGGTCGGCTTCGCACGACCTCGGCACCGAGGCTCCAACGAGTCCTGGGACCCCGGTGCTCAGAGAGCGGGCGGGTTGTACCTGCCAGCCGCCCCTCAGATCGCCGCGGAGCCCAGGGAGGAGGAGCCGGAAGCCGGGCCGAATGGAAGCAGCCACCTCAGCCGAGCGGCAGGATTTCCGCAGGCTGAAGCCCGGTGTCGCCCGGAAGAAAGGGTTCCTCCCGCAGATGTCTCGTGATTACCTCGGGAGCCTAGTTTGCAAGTTGACATTGCAGAAGGATCTAGCGAAATATGGCAACGGAGGGTCCTGCCACGCGTCGAGTCCAGGTGGCAGAACATCCCAGGTGGGGCGCCATGGGATGCCTGGGGCGGCCAGGTGTGGACAGGGTCTAGGACCTTTGAGTGCTCTAGTGGCCTGGTGTGGGGTGGGGCTGCTTTTGACCTCGGGCAAAGAAGGAAGCCTTGGGATTTTGTAAGGCCGCATGGCTGGGCTGCAAAAAAGACCACGCCGCACTGTGCGCCTTCCCAGAGTGGTGTGTGTTGCTTCATCCCTTTATGTGCTTCTTGCGCTTTTCCTGCTGAAGGCGGCACACTCCGCTGGACTCGCAACAGAAATGCTAGATTATTTGTGTTGTCCACCAACTGATAGTGCCTTGGAACCCTACACCCCTCCCCACCCCCAAATCAAACACCTCGCTTGGTCTTTGCATGCTTTTAAACAAATTGTGCCGTCTATGAATTGTCATTAAGGGAATTAATGTAGTGCTAGTCTTTAGCTACAGAATAACTAATCGTTTAGTAATAGTTAGTGGAGGATCATTACACTCTGAGCGACACCTCGCAAGATACTTCGTAGGAATACTTCACCCTGACATAGGATGGAAATATCAGAAAGTAGCTTCTAATATGCGACCTGTTGGTCCAAGAGTTTTTCTAAGGTTGTCTTTACTTTTCCCCCTTTAACTTTATTCTATCAAGTTCTGAAACACTCCCCTTTTCCTGGTTTATGATGGTAATGTGACAGTTGATAATATCCTAACTTACTAAATTTACACATGCTCTTTCACTCTTAAATAAGCCAACAGAGGGTTTTCAGTTACCAGAAAGAAACATAATTTTATTATGGAGCCAAGCGCAGCTTGAGACGACTGCCTCTCTTTGAATGTCAGTATAATCTCTGGCGGTCCTCTGCTGGTGATTGATGATCTTAGATAGCTGAATGAATTAAGACACATTGTTAAAGATCTGCTTCAGATAAGATTCAAACAAATTTCTTACATGAAAATTATCTGGTTCCTCATAGTCTTGTGTTAAAAACATATCCATGTATGCATTCTTCTGTTTCCTTATGTTATTATCTTAATCATAACGCCCAGTACTGCGTTTCTATAGTCAGACTGTGAAGGAGGAGAAATGGTAGCAATATGCTTAAAAATTTAAGTATTGTTTATTAAACTTCCTTAGAGTTCATTCCCTCCCTTTGTGATTTTTACAATAATCATTCATGCAATAAATATGTATTTTTCTGTGTGAGCCACAGAAGAGATCATAATAGTAGTCAGATAAGTGTGAGCTCTGTTATTTTCTTGTTTTTTGCTGTGTTTGGAATTTATTCTCTTCAAGCAGTGTTTCAGCCATTTGTTCACTTTAAGAGGGCTGGGCTCAGTTAAATCTAAATAAAATATATAAGTCCATCTTGCAGCAGTAAGCTGAAAAGGCAGAAATGCTCCAGGGCCCCATGATCAGCTGGTCTTTGTGTGGGATTCCTCCTCTTGAGGGGATGCCTTTTCAGCTTCACAAGACAGGGCTCTCCCATGAAGGCGCTGCTCAACCACATTCTACCTCTTAATAAACTCAATTTCTGTTTTATTCATTTTATACAAAATTTAATAGAAATGAAAGTGCTGATATTTTTTCTGCATCTCAGTCTTGCTTGCTTCCTGTACTCTTGTAAGACTTCAAAATCCATGGTTCTTTTTTTCATTTTAGCAGTTGTGTCCCTTTAAAAACATTTTTTGTTGTTGTTAAAGGTGCAGGCAGGAGTGAAAGTGATCAGGCAGGCAGGCAGGAAGAGAGAGGTGGGAGAGACACTTTATTTATTCAGTTCATTATTGGTTGTTTCAAATAAATGGAGTCATATAATATGTGTTCTTTTGGGACTGACTTTTTTTTTTTTTACTAAATGTAATGTTTTCAAGGTTCATTAATTTTATAACATGTTATCATATAACATTTATTTTTATGGCCAAATAATATTTCCTTGTATGGAACTACCACATTTGTCTATTCACTCATTAGTTGATGGATATTTGGGTTGTTTCCACTTTTTGGCTCTATGAATAATGGTTCTTTTTTTTTTTATTTTGTTTTTGCTTTTTTAAAAGAAAGATGCTGGTGGAAATGAAGGTGAGCAGGAGCAGACAGGCAGGAAGAGAGAGTAAGAAGCATCTTTATTTTATTTAGTTGTTCATCTTGGTGGCTACCTCTGGCTCCCAGGTTTTGAGTCTTGGTCCTTGGGATATATATAGACTGAGCTCTCGGTTAGAGGTGGTGGACCTAACCACTACTCTACCAGGGCACCATGACTGTGTGCTTAATTGAAAGATTTGTATTATTTAAAAATGTTTTCAGGAAAGCCTGATAATATCGCAATTCCTTTCCTCACTGTAGTCTGATTCTCATTCTGTGCTGGCAGTTCTCATTTGCCTTCTTAAAGGGAAATAGTTTGTATCCTTGTAATATCACTTTTTACTTATAATAATATTATCATTTTTATACAAAAGGGTATTAATATTCACATAAGTGAATCATATTTGCTTTTCTGTCACTTATTTTCACTTAACAATATTTCTCAGAGATCTGGGCATATCACTCCATACAGACAATTTTTGCAATTTTTAAAGGGCAGAGAGTATTTTATGATATAAATACCATTATTTATTTATGCACTCAACTATGAGACTTGCTTAAAAAAGAGATAGCAATCCCCAAATGGAGTCATTTATGTTAAGCCCTCCATCATTAAACCAAGATTAAATACCTAATTTAATTGCAGTTTCTGCCCCTTCCAGGAGTGGGATTTTAAACCAATGTGCCTGGAATTTCCAGATTAGCAATAAAGGGGTAATATCCCTAATAAGAAACCTACTACCCTTCCACCACATCTTTGCACCACATCTTGGAAGGTAATTTTACCTAGAGCATCCTTTTCTCTTGCAAACAGTCTCCCGCTGTCTGCCAGTAAAAACACTTTGTGCACAGCTCCACTGTCCTTTCTGATTGTTAGATGGGGTATTGCCCAATTCATTGATCAGTTTGTAAAGCCAGTTAGATCTTTAACTTTACTCAAATGAATATTGTTTTTTTTTCTGCAGGAAGGGTGCCATCAGGAATGATGGCCGGAAGGCAGGCAGGAGGAGAGAGGAGTTCATAGGCTTTCATGATTCACACCTTAGCCACGTGTGCTGCCTGAGACACAGCGTTGTGCCCAGTCTCACTTTTTTGAGGAACTCCATGCTGCTTTCCACGATGATTGCACCAATGCACGCTCCCACCAACAGTGTATCAGAAGAGCTCTCTCTTTACATTCTTGCCAACACCGTTGTTTCTAGTCTTTTGGATAATAGCTGTTCACGGGTGTTAGGTGTTAGGTGATATCTCGTTGTGGTTTTTATTTACATTTTACTAATAACGAGGTGTGGACAAGAGTTGCCTGTTGGCCTTCTGTATGTCTTCTTTCAAAAAATTTCTATTCAGACCTTCTGTGTTAGGTTCATTGCCACATAAGAAGAGAAAGATCAGTGAGCAGGCAGGCAGAGGTTTCGTAGGGCACCTGAATATGGGCGGACTGAGGCTGGAATGGCTTCAGTACCAAGGGAGGGGTCTTGCTTTTTTTTATATGCAATGGGGGCTGGGAATCAGAGCCAGGATGTTTCACATAGCTTGCTGGTAAGACTTGTTTGAGCAACTTTTTTCAGTATACCCTGCAGGTACAAAATAAAAAAAAAATCATACAATAGCCCTGAAGAAAATTCTGACATTATTTCTGGTCATTGTGGTTGACAGGAATATTCCATCACCCTATAAGATCAAAAAGTCCATAAGCATAAGTTGCTGTTCACGCATTACATTATGAGCCTTAGATTTGCCCGTTCTTTTAATAAATTGTTTGTTGTAAATTTTATCATTTATTTATATATTTTGGATATTAACCCTTTGCATGCTTATAAAATCCTCAAAACAAACTTCGCAGTGAGTTCTATTATTATTCTCAGTTTGTAGTTGAGGTGAGTTAGAAAGTAATGCCTTCAAAGCACTGTTGTAAGAGAGGAAAAACTTGTCTTCGGCGCACCCTGGTAGAGCAGCGCTTAGGCCAGTTGCTTCCAAAGTAACACAAGCCAGAGAGCCCTGGGTTGAGTTCCAGTCTGTGGGGGTGGGGACAGTCAGTGTGAACGACTAAATCAAAATAAATAAAAATGCTTCTTCCTCCTCTCTCTCCTGCCTACTGCCTACTTGCCTTCATTTCTGCCTGCACCTTTCCTTTAAAAGATGAAAACAAAACCCCCCAAACTTTTTCTTCTACCCTGTTAAGTTCAGCATCCCAAATTGACAAAAGATAAACTAACAGCAGAAAAGGTTTATTTCACAAGTATCAGGTGACTTCTCAGAAAAGTGAAAGCCCAAAGAAACAGTTGTGACTGGGATCTTTTATTACCATTTTGACAAAGGATGGTAAATGTGGAGAAGTGACTGTGATGAGAGGTGCTGGGTCCATCCAGAAAGATGTGTGGAGAGAGCCTTTTGGTCAGGATCACACAACCTGTTTGTTAAAAACAGAAACAGGGGGTTGAAGTTCCCCGTGGGCCCGGGAAGTTACATCAAAGGAACACACACGTGTGTGTATGACCTGTGATGCCTGCTTCTCGTTCAGGCAATATGGATTCTTGAATATATATAAGGGGTGGAGGTTTCTTCTTTTGTGGGTGTGTTCAGATTACCTGGAATAAAAAACAAAACAAAACATTGTGGTGTGAGTATCTAGGGGTGTGTCCTAGACCCAGGTTGCTAAGACAGGGGTCCTTGCTCTTCGAGGGACTAGCTCTTAGAAGTCTCAGGTTTTGCTAGTTAGTTTTCTGCTCATTCACCTGCATAATGCCCTGTTTTAAGCTGTGTTGTCCCCACATCAACTGGACCAAGAAAAGGGGTTTTGGAATCTAGCTGTAGTACATTGTAGGATGGTATATTATATATGTGTGTGTGTGTGTGTGTGTGTGTGTGTGTGTGTGTGTGTAAACATATTGTGTGTATGTTTATATAAATATCCCTCATCTTGATGAGGGATATTTTAATAAGAACTGTTTGTGCAGACACAATTTGATGAGGTTTTCAGTAATGTCATTTCTTGGTATGGGAGAGGATGGGGAGACACCATTAAAGGAAATTTATGTCTTGCTTTCAGGCAGATAGAGGGAGGGTGAGAGCTCCTGCTGTGTCTTGTTTCTTATTTGCCATTGGTTCAAAATAATCCTTATGCCAAATAGTTTGTTTTCAAGTCAAACACTATAATCCCCTTTACCATAAAATATATATTACCACCAATTATTCTTAAATTAGTATTAATATTTTCTTTCAGTGCCATGTTTGGGTATCTTGATATTGAAGAGAAAACCAAAGCACAGACAGAATAGGAGACTTGCCCAAAGTCATGATGATAAACTGAAGACACAGGGTCTCCTACATTTTAAATTTATTCATCTCTGCAGTTAGCTTTATGGTCACCTTGGGTTGAAATCCTTTAAGGATCAGTTCTTACAGTAAAATACTTTTCATTTATTACAACCATAATTTTGTTTCTCAAGTTTTGTTATTAACGATCCCATTACTACCCCCAATAAAACTCAAAAACTCAAAATACTAAATTTTAAGCACAATGCGAAGCACCCAATTCAGCAATTATTTGTGTGATAATACTTTGGTCATTTCTGCCTTTATCAATGTGATCTTTGTAGGAGCTTTTATTTTCTCATTGAAAATGCTCGTTGTACTCTTTTAGAGGACATACTTAAAGTTACTATTTTTAAAGAGAGGAGTCTGGCTGATGACTGGCCCAGGGTGTCAAAAGTATACTACTTCCCCAGTGATAGCCACACTGCTTCATTATTACAGGATTAGGCATGATGTCTAGAAAAACACTGTACACTTCAGTTCTTCCTGTTATTAGAGAAAAATACCTTCCTTATTTTTTTTTTTTATAGCCTTCATGCATTTGAATTTCAAAGGTAGAAATGTCATATGATAAGTAAGCCTCTTGGTGATGAGGCAGTTATAAGGCATGAACAGAGGCTGCTTCTTCAGGCCGTCTAGGAAAATGACAAAATTTGATAACTCAAAATCATTACATTAAAAATAATTTTAGGAGATTTATTTTAACTTTGCTCTTAGCATTGCACTTTATTTGTGTTTGCAGTGCTCATAAAAGCCAATTAATGAGGATGTATATGTATATGTATATGTATATGTCTATATAACTTTCGTATTAGACCTTATTGAAGCTAGTAGAGTTACATGAGCCAGAGAATTGGGAATTATATGCTCCTCTCTCTTTCCCTCATCTAATCAGGCACCAATTCCCATGGATTCGACATTCTTTATATCACCTTAATTTAATTTCACTCCTTTTGTCTTTCCTACACCACTAACATACTCGCAGTATTTCTCTCTAGGTTTATTACAATGACCTGTTAGATTTTTTGGTTTCGTCTTTGCCTTCCTAATATCCATCTTCCATACACTTCCCGGTGAGCATTTCAAGCGTGAAATTGTTAGTATCACTCTATCTTTAAGCACCTGTTTACATCTGTCAGTTATGTGTTAGAAGCCAACTCACTCAAGACAGCATACACATCCTTTAAGATCTGGGGCTCGACTACCACCAGCCTCCTTTCCTGCTTTTCTTTGGATGTATTTGCAACCTAATTATAATTTTCTGTATGCAGCATGCCAGACCGTTTAAGTCCATGTGTCTAGAATGCTTTACCCCACCCCATTTGTCTGACATCATCCTTCAAAATTCATTTTAACTGTTACATCATTAAGAAGGCTCCTCTAACTTATTCTCCCTCATTTGCATTTTTCTTACTTGTCACTCTGTATTGTATTTTTTTTTACTTATCTTTCTCTTCTGTTAGACTTTTATGTTTCTAGAGGCCTTTCACTATTATTATGCTCTAAGTAGAGAGCTTAGTAAGGCATCTGTACATATTTCTTGAAACTTTATTTTTAAATAATTTCAGGCTTACAGAAAAATCAAATAATAGTAAAAAACAATTACTGTCTTCTCTTCTCCCAGAGTCTGCCAAATTAACATTTCTTTTTAAAGAGAGGAAGGAAGGAAGAGGAGGAAGTATTTAGAAAGAAGGAAGAAAGGAGAGAAGGAAGGGGGAAAGAGGAAGGAAGGGCAGAAGGAAGGGAGAGAAGGGGAGAAGGAAGTGAAGAGGGAAGCACTTTTCAAATGCATTTGTTTACTTGTTTTGGTTTTTACCCTTTCCTGGGTCGTAAACCAGGTCATGAATTGAGGTCCTTAGACTTTACATGATATATGCCCCAGACACACGCTTGATGCCTGATCTACCAGGGTGAGCCCTAAATAAACATTTTATAACATTTGATATTTCTCTCCCTCACCCTCTTTCTCTTGCTGTTATAAATTTTTTTCTGAAACAGTTTGAGATTAAGCTGAAGTCCTGATGCCTCTTTAACCTTAAATACTTGAATGAGTTTTCTTGAAATAAGGACAATTTTTTATATAATCAGAATACAATGATCAAGATTAGGAAATGATAGAACAACATTATCTAATTGATAGAATTTAAGCAGCACCATTTATCCCACTAATGTCCTTTTATTGCACACACACAAAAAATCCTTTTTTCCCTCCTGGATCCAATCTAGGACACACATTGCATTTATTTGCTATTTTTAATCTTTTTTTTTTTTAAATTGTGCAACAGTTCTTCAACCCTCCTTTGTATATCAAGACCGATTATTTTATAGACTTTCTCTAGATTTGCATTATAGGAAAAAATTGTGAAAAACTTTGAAATGGTCCAAAACATTACACAGTGTCTCCAAGAAGAACCAGAAATTGTTTAGAATACCTTTCCAGGTTATCTGATCTATGTGGTTCTGAACCTTTTATTTAAGCTTTTTTTTTTTATAGCTCCCTTAGGTAATAGAAAACTGATAGCAAGACAAATAATTCTTGTCCATAGAAATTGCAAAGTACATTCAGAGGAATGCAATTGGTTGCTGCCCAGGAAGCTCCTGACAAGTTTTGCCAGTTTTGTTGTCTATTTGTAAATTCATTTTAGCATTTCTTATTTGACGGTATATGAATAGTGCTTTGGATTATACTTCCTATTGGTTCTGCCATAAATTGGTTCTGAAATAAATAAAAGTTTTAACAGTGTTCATTATATATCTGTAGAAGTCATTATTATCCTTTAAAATTTTCTCTTTTAATAGAGTTATCTAGTATTTCTTCATGGTTTGACTAATTTCACCCATTTTTGCTAAAAATACTACAAAACATTTTGTTTTCTCAGTGCCTCATTCAGGAGGCACATGATGTCTCTTTGTCCCCTCCCCAACGCTGGTCACTTGGTTAGGAGGCGTGGTCCACTGCTTTTCTCCTTCTTACATCATTATTTTCTACTTTTATCTTTTTTGTGCCTGTCATGTTGTTTGCTTTTTTCCCTCTTAGCATATTGAGCTGGGAATTGGTTCGTGTATTATAATTTTTTGATTTTTATTGGTAGTGTTTAGGTCTATGGGCTTTTCTGACTGCTTTCAGTGTCTGCCATCTATCTATCTATCTGTCTATCTATCTATCTATCATAATGCTTTTAAAGCTATCATAATTATAAAGAGGTCCTATACTTTCAATTCATTTACCCTTTCACTGAATTTGACTTTTTCGTTCATTTTGAAATGTCTTTTAATGGTTTTTTTCACCCAAGTGTTAAAAGGCACTAAAATTTTGCAGATGGGCGGATCTTTTTGTGATTGGATATTGTTGATAATGTCTAATTTGATTGCATGGAGTTCAGAATGTTGTTTTTGGTGTTTTTACCTTAGGGAATTCACTGATGCTTTCTAATATCTAACCTAATAAACAATATTTGTGAGTATTCCATGTGTTCTTTGGAAGAAGGTATATTCCCCTTTATCAGAGTATAACATTAAGTATATTCATATGTCCATAAAATCTACTTTATCAGTTTTTGTTGAGTCTCCCTCTCCCTGCTCTCACTTTGTCTCTCCTTTCCTCCCTCCTCCCTCTCTTTCCTTTTTTTCATTTTTCCTTCTTTTCCACCTGGTCTGTTTTTATACTGATAAAGTATAATATCTTATTCTGAAAAGATGTCTTATAGTGTCTCTTATTATTAATGCGTTTTAATCTTATTTCCTTACATTGCCTATAGTTTTTGTTCTATAAAAGTAGCTGCAGTTTCATATGAGGCATTTCTTTTTCTTTTTCTTTTTAAAGGAAAGGTGCAGGCAGGAATGAAGGCAGGTAGGTAGGCAGGAAGAGAGGAGGAAGAAGCATTTTATTTGATTTTTATTTCATTGTTCACACTGTTTGTCCATTGTTGTGTAACATGACAATGATTACTAACGTTATTTTCCTTGAAGTAGCACTTCAGGAGATGGGCCCCTAGTAAAGAAGAGACTCTATCCTACTAACTTTCACCTTCAGTTACCACCCCCACGCCTCAGGCCATATACCTGCACTGTATAATCTTTAAAGGGACAATGTGAGCTCTCTGTCCTCTGATCAATGGGAATAGACAGCTTCAACCAGAATATCTTATCCTCGACATCACCCAATACCTAACTAATCAGTCACAACCCCATGGTTTGAAAGCCCCTTTTGGGGTAGGGGACATTGAGTAACCTGTGTTCACCACACTTTTCTCAAGTTATTCTTGAAAACAGGAGAAAGAACAAAGAACAGTTGCAGCCTCACCTCTTCCTACACTCCTGTCAGCAACGAATCACTAATGTAACTGCATCATGGGGGCGCCTTATGTGCCTTCAGTTGTCTGGAAACTGCTTAAAAGATTCCACCTGTGACCTCCCAACTGAGCAGCACAGGACTATCCCCTTGCTGTTCCGCACACTCTCACCCTAAGAACGAATCCTAATTCCCTTTAGTTACCCTCACCCCATGTGGATCCTCCTCATCTCCCCTTCTACCAATCAAGCTTTGTCTAAGGCTTTGATTGGTCTTTGGCTAGTTTCTATTACTGAGTGCCAAAGAACTCTTGGCTGGCCCCCTGGCCTTTTACATTTCTGTGTTCTTTTAATGCTCATTGGCTTACTATTCTGCAGTGTCTGATCAAGATTGCTACCTTAGTTTTCTTGTTTCTATTTGCTTAGAATACCTTTAACCATTCTTTGATATTTGGTTTTTCAGAATAGTTTTTAGTTGTGTATCTTGTAAACGGCATATAGTTCAGCCTTGGTTTTGGAACCAATTGCAAATATATATATATATATATATATTTATAGATGAGTTAGGTCCATTCATATTTATTGATGTGACTGATAAGTTTGATTTCAACTCAGTCATTTTGTTTGATAATTATTCAGTATGGCCTCATCTAACAGGTATGTTTCTTTGTTCTTTTATTCTGTTCATTTTTTTTTTTTTTTTTTTTAAGGAAAGGTACAGACAGTAATGAATGTGAGTAGGCAGGCAGGAAGAGAGAGAAAAAAGCACTTTATTTTTATTTACTTGTTTATCCTGCTTGTCTCCTCTGCCAACACCCCCACCCCAGTCTCCAACCTGGACCTGGGTTCTTGGGATGTATGTGGACTACGTCTGATGGCCTTATCTGTTAGGTCACCAGGGCATGACTGCTCTTTTATTTTTGAGAATTTCTTTGTTACTAGTAAGATTTATATTTTTGTTGTACCTTTGTACTTATATATCTTTTTAATGCTCTGAGAAACCAGGGAATTTTTCTTATTTACCCCGTTACTATCTGCCATATTACTGTTTTTCACTGAAAAGCCTGAATATTTGAAATAATTTTGTCTAGAATTTGGCAGACAACCTATGTTGTTTCAACCCACTCTATAAAATGGAAGAAGCACTGTAGAGAGCATTGAAATGTATCAATAGCGTCATTGGAATCATTGCAATACCCTAATGATTCTTACAGTCTGACCACAAGCTCAACACTTAATTACCTACAATCTCATAGCTTCTAGTGATTCTTATTCATCTGCTGCAAGAGTAGACACAATGCTAAATTCAGGAATCCACAGATAATAATAACTATCATTTATTAAAAATTCATATTTTCCCTGAGCAAGATACTTTTGCATCTTAATTATTCTTCCAAGTAGCCCTATGGAATCCATATTTCCACTCTATATAAAGGTGAATGAGATGGAATAATTTCACCATGTGGTGAAGGGGGTTTGAGACTATATGACTGTACAGGCCATCTCCCTCTAGGACATTTTTCTAGTGGCTCAATAATATTCTCATATATGCAAGTACCATAACTTAAAAAATGATTACTTTATCAGTTTTTAATGGTTATCTTTTAACTTTTACCTGCTGTCTACATAGCAACCAATAAGTTTATTCTATTTTCATCTTTCTTTTTCCATACCTCTCATTTTAGAATATGTGGATATTTTCTTTCTGGTGTTGACTAGGTTAACCCGAGTTTTGCCGACTCTCCTCTTTTTTATCTCATTCACTTTCTTTTTTCCAGCGGCTCACTGTGGTTTGTCACCAAGCTTAGGATGTTATAGTATTATTTCATCCTAGGGTCTTCAACGAGGTTTGCTGTAGAAGATTTTGCTTTTTGTTTTTAGAGATAATCAATGGTGGTATGCATGTGTATTTTATTTATCTTATGAATTTTTCTATTATATAGATATTCTGAAACATTTCACTGCTGTTTTTAGATTGCTGAAGCTCAAGGAGATGTTTAACTCTAAGTTTGGATCCATTCCTAAGTTTTATGTTCGAGCACCAGGAAGAGTCAACATAATAGGTACTTAAAAAGTCTCTTCTTTTAATTTTTTCTTCTTTTGGTAAGAGCCAAATTTTTGTTAATGTATTTTTTCCCTATTTTTTCTGAGGAGAATGAAAAAAAAATAGAAAATTATATATACATATACATATATATATCTACTCCAGTAAGTTTTTGCGTAAAGAACATACTATGCTTTCATCTTCTGCAGTTCATGTTATTGTATTAATTTTGTCTCATTTTTAAAAATTCATAAATTGTTGAAATCTGTTTGTTAACATTGTTTTCCTGAGATAATTTTTTGTGCTGCAGGTTAAAATTTTAGGCTGTGATAAATAATTTTGATGGTTTTGCATTTAACAATTGAAACACTGGGAAATCCTATAATTCATTGTCTTTAAAAGTCTAACAACCTGGCACCTCTCTGGTGGCTGAGCTGATGAGGCCACTGGATCTAGTCTACATATATCCCAAGAATCCAGATTCGAGACCCGGGGTAGCGGGTAACAACCAAGATTAACAACTAAATTGAATAAATAAATACTTATTTTCCTCTTCTTTCTTCCTGCCTGCCTGCCTGTTTACCTTTATTCTTGCTTGTACCTTTCCTTTAAAAAAACAACCACAAAAGAGGGTGACAGCCTGAAAGACATAATATCATAGGAGAACCAAGTTTCACTTAGCTTTTGGGGTAAGGGTTCCAAACTAAGTATTTTCATGATAAGTAATTTTTTTTTAGAAAGATGGCTTAATTTATTTATGGTAAAATTCACCCAGTCCAATAAAATATTTTCAGTGATCATACTCTATTTAAAAAAAGTTAATTTTAATTGAAGTAGCATTGCATTATAATATTATATAAGTTTAAGGTGTTCATCATTATAAATCAACATCTGTAAAGTAATTTTTGTTCTACTAAATTTATAGACTTTTCTAACTTTAGAAAATGGAGGGATATGTTTCCAATACAGGTAATTTGGGTAGTGCTAGGGATGAGATTGATTTGTCTTTTTTGAAAGCAGTATTGTTTTCTGTAATAATATTAGAAGTGCCTACCTTTTCTGCATCCTCCTGGAACCAGTGGTTCTCCACGCACCTAGCGTCCAGCCAGACACGATGGGCACTGACCCAGTGGACATGAATAGAGAGGTGGGCAGGCTAGGGCTGGGGCTTCTGCTTTTGGTGCTGCTTTTACCCATCTTCAAATCAAATTGCTATAACAGCTTCAAGTAATTCCTCAAGTAGCACCTCGACTGTCCTCAGCCAATGCCACGACCCACACAGATGATGCTGCTCTGCGTCAAGTCAGTCTCTTCTACTTCTTCACTGTTAAGAGACTCAGGCCAAGAAACGTCAATGCTTCCTCATCTCCTAAACCCAGCCCAAGTGGCAGCTAGACATCCAGCATGGCAAGAAACAAACAAATCTTCATCAAATTTGCTAATGCCATATCTTATTATATTGACAGAAAACATCAAAGACCCCAAATTTGATTGATTTGAAGAGCATGTGAAGGGTTTGACTAGATGATGAATGCCAATGTTAAATCTGCTGGAGTTTCATGTACAAGATCAGGAAAGACAACATCCAGAAGTGGTTAAGACATGATTTCTTCCTTAAATGTGTCAAGAAATATGAGCACTTAAAACTATCTTGAAGATCTGAAAAGATTTTATCTAGAGGTGAAGGATGGGATGTGGAACAGAGATTCAGTTTTCCTTTGAGTAGTTAAATCTCTAAGGTCATAAAGCAGTTATGTAATAAATAAATCTTCCATGATTCTATTTATATGTGCATTATATGTTTTATATATAACATTTACATGTTACTATAAATCTCCAATTGTTTCATCAATACTAGTTTAATACTGATATCCTCTAGATAAAAGTGTTTACATTGTTAAGCTATCACTGAGCTGAAGTCTTTCTTCTGTGCTTTTGGATTTGACACTGCATTGGATTTTTTATGGAGGAATTGACATGTGCCAGGACATGATGGATTGGAATCCAAATCCAAGCATAATGAGTACGCCAAATGTGTTTATATTCCTAATCAACTATTGGTATTCAACAGTGTCACCAGTCATTTAGCTAAACTGATTCCAAAGACTTCAACTCATTTAAAATTGCTTTTTATTAATCCATATGTCAAATACCTTTTATGATTAAAAATTATTTCTTGAAAGTAAAATTTGGTAAGTTTTTAAATTAGAAAAATATATGAAGGAGGCAAAACTGTAAATCATGTATTTGGGAAGTAAAGACTGGAAGCAAACTTGCATTAAATTCAGAAAAATTTTCACACTCTGTAAATACGTAAAAAAAACCCCACTAAGTCAGAATAGCTATGTTTGGAATCCTTTGTTATCCATAAATATTTTTAGATAGATAGAACCTGGTCATCCTATACCCAAAGTGGGCTTGATTCTGGAAAGTCAGTCTTCACAGCTGCCTCAATGCACAGAAACCTTTTTAAAAATAGATACTCCCTTTTGTTCGCATGGTCACACACTGATGCTTAAATGTTCCAGTGTCTAACACGGCCACAGTACTCTTTAATCAAAGTAATTTTTCCCCGTCTTTAGAAACCTACCTGGAACAGCCGTATCCAACAAATCTCAAGCTACTGTGTGTGTGTGTGTGTGTGTGTGTGTGTGTGTGTGTGTGTGTGTGTGTGTGTGAATGAACATTCTCCTTGTTTCATATCGAGTGCTGTACATCTGTTTTGGACTGTGTGTTGTGTTTGTGTGTTTATGCTTTGATTCATAGTAACTTCTCAGGTTATGGAATTGACTCGTATTGAACACAAACTGTAAATAAAAAGAAATGACTGAAAAAAAATATCATTTTGTTATCCTTACGTGCCAGCAGTTTCTACTCCCTCTCTTACCTGGAGTGTTCTCATCAGTTTTGACAAAGGGAGGAATCCTTTATTCTTAGAAGACCATCATCCACGCTGCAGTCTTTTCAAGGGAATCTGGACCTTCCTAGAATTCTTTTTTTTAAATTTGAGTTTTCTGCTTATGAACCACTGTCTTGCTTTGTTTTGAACCACTGCTTTGTGTGATTGTCATTTTGAGGGAAGTTGAGGTAAAAGACAACTTTGAGAACCATGTCTCCATCTATCATGAGATATATCAATCTATTAAAAAAACCCAAAATACAAACTTTTTGATCTTACTTTACAGGGCATATCTTTGTAAAAAAAAAAAAAAAAAAAAAAAAAAAAAAGATTTCTTACCTGTAATAATATGTAGAATAATACTGATTTAAAGTTTTAATTATGCAGTTAAATTGATTTCCATTCTTTTCTTTTTTTTATTGATGGATGTCTCCATAGGAACAATCACATATAAAAATCTGTCCTGGGGAAATATGAATGAGCTTATTTACTTTGCTTTTTTTTTTTAATGAGGAAGGAAAGCAGATAGGAATAAAGAGAATGAGGAAGAAGAATTTTACTTAATTGTTTATTTTAGTTGTGTCTCCTCCTCCACCCCCACCCCATTCTGGGCCCCTGCTCTTGTTCCTTGGGCTGTGTGTGGACTGCTCCCCAGGCATGGACTTTACACCTGAGCCACCAGGGCATGCTGATTTTGTTTTGTTATTTTTTAAGAGAGGAAGACAGGGAGAGGAGGAAGAATCATTTTGAAGGAAGGAAGAGGAGGAAGCACTGTCATTTATATGTTTGTTTTTGGTTGAAAAAAAGGCCATCACTTTTTTGGGTGCTCCACACAACGAGCCAAATACTTAAGTGTTGGAAGATGATCATTATGAATTAGAAAGTGGAAAACAACTTGTGAAGATTTAAAGAAGTCCCCATATTAACAGAAACTAATAACTAATATAGTTATGCTAGTAGAAATTCCTGGCTCAGATGTCTGGGAGAAGATTTTTTGTTAGAACTTTGACTTTTGTTCAAGTTGCTCCTGTATGTCAAAATACTTGTGGTTCTCATGTTTCATATGCTAACAATGACTGAAAAAAACCTTTTATTGATCCAGTGGGTATTTACCCGAAAAATACAACACTTATCCACAGAGATCTATGCACTCCCATGTTCATTACAGCATTGTTTACAATAGCCAAGAGCTGGAAACTACCAAAATGCTCTATCAATAGATGAGTGGATAAAGAAGATGTGGTGTATATATACACAATGGAATACTATGGGGCTATTACAAAGGGAGAAATCCTGCCATCTGCAGCAACATGGAGAGAATTGTGCTTAGCAAGATAAGCCAGAAGGAGAAAGACAGATATTGTATGAGCGCACTCAATGCTGTGTAGAGAGATAGAAAACGAATAACAAATTAAACATTAGACTTTAAAAAGACAGAGAGAGAGAGAGAGAGAGAGAGAGAGAGAGAGAGAGAGAGAGAGAGAGAGAGAGATTGAGAACTACTAATAATACTCAGTGGTGTGTCTGTGTGGGGGCTGGGTAGGGGCAGGGGAGGAAATCAAAGTATTGAAGAGATGGGGGAAACAGGGTAAAGGGGATAAATTGTAAAGTGAAGGGGAAAAAAGGAAATAATTTAAACCTATTGTACTATATACAGATGTAAATTTGCTATCTTGTATACCTCAAAACAGGTTAATGTTAAAATGTAATATTCCTTCAATAAAATCTATTAAAAAAGTCCCCTTTTTTTTTTCACCCTCTAGGAGAGCACATAGATTACTGTGGATATTCTGTTCTTCCTATGGCTGTAGAACAAGATATGTTAATAGCTGTGGAACCTGTGAAAGCACACACTCTGCAACTGGCCAATACAAATCCCTTGTACCCGTAAGTATTTAGGATTGCTCCTTTGTCTAATGGTGTATGGGTGTGTATGCCTGAATATTTGTATTTGTACCCCTGTGAATTCTTTAGAAGACATCAAATTTATAATAAATATTGAAAATTTATAACTGAATTCCAAAGGATCTAACATTATTTGTTTATTTTGTTTATTCATTAATTTAAGAAATATTTACTGAAGACTTAACCTTGGGCCTAGCATTATTTTAGATACTGGGTGATACAGACTCTGCCCAGCAAGTATTTATTATCGATTGAGGTCACTATCTTCAGCAAAATCAGGGCTGGTGTCTTTCTTGTGTTTTACTAGGGCATTCTCTAATTCTCTTGTCATAGCATCTTACCAAGTAAGTTTCTAGTGAATGAAGTTCAGCATCTATTTTTGTTGTTGTTTTGATGTCTGCGTTTTCTAAGATTAAAAGAATTCATTAATGGGCATTGAATTTTATTAAATGTGTATTCAGTAGTGAAGATCAGTTTTTAAAAATTTAATATTGATTATTTTTTTGAGTTCACAATGGTAAATTACACTTAGGATATTGAAATTGCATCTCAGTCTTTATTTTACACCATGCCCACCACCAGAGTTCCAGTGTCCCTTACTGCCACCTTTCCTGCTCATCCCCTAATTCATAAAGATGATTATACTGGTGGATTTTCTAATATTGAACTGTCTTTGCCTGACTGGGATAAGCCCAAATTGGCTTTTCCTTTCTAATTTTCAAAATATCTGTAAATATCCTTCTCTACATTTCCCAGTATGCCTCCTACCCCTTCTTTCTGGTGATTTTCAAAATCTCTGCTTAGCTAGGCCAGAAACCTTTTGGTTTTGCTAATGCAACTTTTTTCAGCTTTCCAAATTCTATGACCTCTTGTTGACTGTGAGCAATATATTTTAACTTCTCTGGTGACAGCGAAGTGTTTGTGAGGAGGAAGCATTTTATTTTTATTTAATTGTTCACACTGGTTGCTTCTCCCCGGACCTGGGACTTGGACCCCGGGGTATGTGACTTGCTCTTTTGGAGGCAATTGGCCTAACTGTTGCTCCACCAGGGCACAGCATATTACTTCTTTTGTTTACATTGCTGTATTCATTTTAGGGTATTGAATTTGCACCTGAGTCTGTGCATTTCACACCTCAGTCACCACCAGAGTTCTAGTGTCATTTACCACCACCTTATTCCCTCCATTCCTTCCTTCTTCTCTACCATATACCCGGAGCCACAGTCTCCTGTCTTGAGAATTTTGTTGAGGTTTGTCTTGAAATAATTCTTGACTTACAAAGAAGTCAAAAAAATGTACAAGGAATTCCTATATACGCACTGATTTGTCCTCAGTATATCATATCAAGTAAGACAATGATATTAATTTCGAGCATTTGCTTAAGGTGGTATCGGCAGGTATCTTTACTATAAAGTTACTTTCCCCACCCCCTTTTCACTATCTGATATCTGGTGGGGAACTACTTTGAATTTATGAAAATATAAAAATTTTACTCACTAATTTAGCATCCACTGATGATTCTCTCCTGAAACAATTACTATAGTTTGCCAAATAGCGAATTTTTAATTTCCATCACTTCTATCTCTATTGGCATTTTACTGGAAGGAAAAACTTTCCTTTCTCCACTTTACTACTTCTTCACTTGTTAATTTATATCAGTGTAGACTCTTGAAATCTTATTCAATGAGTTATGATCCTTTAGGATCATTGTTTTATTCTTTCTTTTTCTTAAGTTTGCAGAGAGTAAAATTGGATAGAGGGTAGAAAGTGTGTGGGCAGAAGAGTTTGAGTATTTCTGATCCAGTTAGAAGTGTGCATTTATGTGGTTTATACCAGCCTAACAAGCCTAACAAGGACGATCATAAAATAAAAGTGGTAGATTATGCTAAAATATATCGTTTTTTCTCCATTTAGGACAATATAAAGGGTCACTTGGAAGTAGTTTTATTACTAAGGTCACTAAAACTACTCTTAACTTTCAGCTGCTGGAGACGTTTGTTGTTTTTGGGTAGATGTGAAGTACATATACTGAAAGTAAATGGAAATGAGATTTACTTTCTTGGCACAAGATGGCAGCAGTCAGCCATCAATTTTGCAGTTCAAGACCTTGGACTCAACAGTGTCTTTTGTTTTTGCAGGGACTTCAGTACTAATGCTAATAACATACAGATTGATAAAACCAAGCCTCAGTGGCACAACTACTTCCTATGTGGATTTAAAGGAATTCAGGTAAATTTGTCTATAAGGGACCTCCCAGGAATTGTGATTATGAGATGTATTACATGGAGGTTTATTTTATTAATTGTATCATTTTTGTCTACTTTCAATACTAACTGACGTTCTGTTCTATTTTGCTTCTTTGTATATTTCAGGGGCTGGGGTAGATAGGACTGTTTTTGGATGGTATTCACAGGGGACATTTGTTGCTGTTCACAAGTGAGGTGCATCTGACAAAAAAAACTGTCGGGTTTGAAATCTTTGTTCTAATTTTCTTTTGAAGGCAACATTCTATTAATGCCATTTAAATTTTGCTTTAAGATTCTATAGGTGTATTCATAATGGGACATAAATTCAGGCAACCCTGGGTTTAAATCTGGGCTCTACTCAGCTGTGTTAATTGAACCCCTTACATATTAGTTGTATTATCTGTGCAATAATGTCACTGATATTCTTGTTGCAATGATTACATAGTGCTTGAAACGTAGTAGGCATTTAATACATGGTAGCTAGTGTTATTACTACTTCAGAGGGGTTAAAAAAGATATAGTGCAATTTATTAGTATAAACATTTTCCTAGACACATTAAATAATTACCTTGAACATCTCTAATGCTATGTACAAGAAGAAAGAAAATGAAATATTTCCACTTCCTCCCCTAATTAAAAAAAAGTATGAAGGACAAAAAGTGGAATTGAGTTTTGCTACTTTTAGAGCCATTTTAAAATTTCAGTAATTTTCTAAGATGTAGTGACCCGTGTATAGTCTCCCAGATAAAGGACAGACAGTAAGAGGTGGATTTTGTCTGTGTGAGTCAAAACAAGCAAACAAACCCATGTTTTAGAGAGTTTGTGTTCCCTATTGCCTGACAGTCCTATCTGAAACTTCTGTGAGTTAGGTTAGCCTAAGATTCAGTGGTATATTCAATATAGAAATTCATTTATTTCTGATATGGTTGTCTTGTCTTGGAGTTTGTCTCTCTGTCTCTCTCCTTCCTTCCCTCCGTCCCTCCCCCTGCACCCACAACACATGGTAATAGCTTATTGGCAAGTTATTGGGAAGTTTTAAATCTTCAAATCATTTGACTTGTCATATGCATTAGTGGAAATTAGAGTATTTGGATGCATATTCCTGGCAAATGGAATTTGATCTTTCTTACAGAAACATGCTTTTTTTATAGCAGTAAAGTGACCAAAATAATGCTTGTTGCTTTGTGTTGTTTTAGAGAATTTTAGGTCTTAAGCCTTCCCTTTGGTTTGACAGCTTGTGTACAAAAGTAGGTTTGTACAATGAACTTTTGGCAGAAAAATAATTTAAATGTTAGACTGTTCAGAGCCTTTACATTCAAATACTAGAAAGTTCCAGAAGATAATCTGTTTATATTAAATTGAACATGTTATCCTTTTGGGATAGAACCATTAGAGAATTTGGCAAAACCTATTTACAGTTTTGAATCTGTTGTACATTTTAATTTAAACATTGCATGATAAGTTTGTAAGTATGATTCACATTCAAGAAACCCTGTGGATCAGTTTATGGTTAAATAGATAACATTCTCCAAGGATTTATTTATTTATTTTTAAAATAAGCTCTCTGATGTTCTGTATGAAAGGGTATTGGCAGAAGCAGTGTTTCAGTTTATAATTTGTTGGCATTTCTGGAAAGGAAATCTTTAGATGACTGAAATCAAGAAGAGAAGTACATCCAACTGAATCTTTTCTTTTGTGATGCATGAGCTTTGCCAGCTTAGGAAAAAAAAGGACAAAAAAGTTAAGGGAAAAAATTCTTTTATTTGCAAAGTTCTGTTGTTACTGTGGTTATTTTAACCAGTTTACTGAAATTTCTCCCTTGAATAATATATATGATGAAATGAATAATTATGTAATATAATATTATTTTATCCTTTGATCTTGAGCTGTTAGAGTAATTTAAAAATATGACGGTACATTTTCTTGCAGAGGAGAGGTGGCTTTGAATTTATTTTTAATCTTAAAACAGAGGTCATGATATGACACCATTCTAAGTGTCCTGGTCTTAGATACCCATCTAAGTACCCTAGAACTTTCTCCCTTTAAATCAGTCTGATTATTTCTTTGGTCTATTCTATTTGTAGAAATAGTATTTCCATGCTTTATTTAGAGTCTACATTCTCATTTATGGCTGATTTCTAAGTTGGCTGTTTTGAAAGCTACCATATGGCTAAACTGTGTCTATAAACTTGAGTAAAAATCTGGATTTCCTCAAAAGGCTGACATATTAAATCACAGTGACCGTATGCTGTCCCGGGTTTCTGACTGCAGTGAAGTTCCCGGGCCCTCCTCCTCATTCCCTCTATGTAAGCTTAGGTAAATCTCTTAATCTCTCCTGTTGCCTAGGTTCTTCTATAGGTAAAACAGGATTAAGAAAGTATGGAACACTTTTTCTTCAGGGTACCTTCTGAAGAATGACACTCCATAGAGACTTCTGCAGTAACAGTGTTGGGATTTAACCTGCTTCACTAGTAATTGTGTATTTCTTGTCTTGTTATTTGAGAAATTGCATTATACTTGGTTAATATTTTTTCATACTTGTTCAAGTATTAATTGTAATACTCAATAAAAAGGTCATTCAAGGAAATCTGATGAAATGGATCAGTAGCTTTTTGCTGAACAAGTCAAAATTATTATAGTCAAGATTATTATACCTTACAATCAAGAGCCATTAAAAATGTCATATATAGTTTAAACTAAAGTGAATTGCACTTTACTGCCTACAAGATGGTGACCTGGAAGATGTGTTGGCTCATCTCTCCACAGAAAAAGTAGAAATCACATATTCTTCAGACACACATGGCATGGAAGGGCTGGCCTGGGGGCTGTAGCACAGCATCTGTGATCACCATTGCAAGGGTAGGTGAAGGCATCAGGGTTCAGAGCTGCATCACAGATTCAGGACTCCCAACCTCAGGCGGGGAAAGTAGAAGAGCTGGTGGAATTGTTGGAAAAACCAATCCTCCCAGAGTTGCTCTGAGGGAATAGGGAGCCTACTCAACAGGACCAGCACATGAGCAGGGGTGGTGGGGAGAGGGTCTTGGCTCAAGGCAGAAGGAGGACCAGTGTCCTAGTGGTCTGAGCAGGAGCCATCTCCATCCCCGAAGGAAAATTACACAGGGCACATCCATAACCTAAAGACAGCTAGGATAACGCCCCATCTCTACCGCTCCCACTGTATTGTTCTGGAGCTGCATGACTCACACACTTGAAATTCTGCCCCTAGGCTTAAAGGAAGAAGAAAGTCCCAGAGGAGGGAACCTTCAAGGCTACCCACAATGCCACCCTGTGGATGGAGGTGGAACTGTGGCCCAGTTGCTGTTTGTGGGCCAGTGACAAGGTGGTCATTTTTGTTCAGAACCAGGACACTGGGGGAAGGCTCTGCATCCCCCACACAAACTCCAACCCCATTGGCTGAATTCTTGGGTCCTAATGCAACATCTACCTAAGAACATCAATAAATCCAACCAGTGGTGATATTACACAACTCAAGAATTCCCAGTGTTCACACCAAGATCTAGGTGCAAAATTCTATGGTGCAAATTGATATCCTACACAGTGCCATCACTGCAGGGAAATCTAACTGACAGAAACATAAACAGAATGCCAAATAGAATAAAGACAAAGGGAAATATACATGAACTGATGAATCCAATTAAAACCCAAAGGGAAGATCTGAATGACAGACATTTACAAACTACCTGAGGATGTATTTAGGGCAACAGTGATAAACATACTCATGGAAATCAAGAAAACAATAGAGGAAGATAAGGAGAACAATGAAAAGAGAAGAAATGAAGCAAGATATCAAAGAAATGAAGAACATGATAGCTGAATTAAAGAACTCAATACAGGACTTGAGTAGGATGGATGAAGCCTCCAATGGAATCAGTGAGCTAGAAGATAGAGCAGGGGAATGAGTAGACAGACCAGCAAAGAGAGAAAAGAATGAAGAGATGACAAAAACATTTGTGACCTATGGGATAATATCCTGTGAATAGCATTTATATCATAGGGGTCTCAGAAGGAGAGGATAGAGAAAAAGGGGAAGAAGCTGTATTTGAAAAAATAATAGCTGAGAACTTCCCTAATCTGAGGAATGAAGCAAACCTCCAGACCCAGGAAGCTCAAAGAGTTTCAAACAAAAGAAACCCATACAAACCTTCATCTAGACACATTATCGTCAAAATGTCAAAAGTATTAGATAAAGAAGAATCTTAAAAGCAGCTAGAGAAACACAAGTCACATACAAGGAGTCCCCATAAGATTGTCAGTGGACTTCTCAACCGAAACTCTACAGGCCAGAAGGGAATGGCATGATATATTCAAAGTGCTGAAAAGAGAAGAATTTTCAACATAGAAATAGTATACCCTGTGATATTAGCATTCAGAACTGAAGGAATGATTACAAAAAAACTTTTCTGATAAGCAAAAGTTAAAGGAATTCATCACCACAAAACCAGCTCTACAGAAAATACTAAGGGATGCTCTATAAGGTGTAAAGAAGTCACACTTAAAAACAGTAAGACAGCAAGTATAAAAAGTGGCAAGGAGGAGCGGAGTATAAATGAAGATGGTTAGAATGAGTATAAGACTAATCTTCTCTAAAATAAAAATAGGAAATAAACATAGAATTCTTAATACTAACCTTAAAATACATCTCCAGTGGGAAAAAAAAACAAAGAAAACAAAAAGGGAATCTAATCAAACATAACTACACCCAATCCACCTAAGAAGAGAAAGAGAATAATAATGGACATTAAACTCTTGTGAGGTGTGGGATACTCATAGACTGAGCTGCAATTTAAGTATCCTAAAATGAATATAGCATTGTAAACAGAAGAAATAATAAAATTTTTATTTAAAAAATTAATTAATTAAAAATTAAAAAATATATATGAAGGGCTTTCATGTAGAATATATAGTTATATGTTCTTTATTTTCCCCCAGAGGGCAAATTTGGACTCATTGACAAATACCCAACTCTATCCTTAGTGTACACAGTCCTGCAATGGACCTCTTGGACAGCAGGGAGCAGGAGCCACCTCATGGGGAATCATTGTATGGGGATTAGGGGAGGTGAAAGGAATTCATTCATGCCCCCATGACTGTAACAGATGACCCCTAAGGGTTACTCCATGTATATGTTGATTTAAATAATAACTGGTACCATTTATTGAACTTATACTAAGTGCCCAGGCTGAGGAAAAGTCTTTATGTGCACAATCCCACAGCATCTCATAGCAGATGAGGATACTGAGGCCCAGGAAGGTTATGTTAAGCTGAGACAGTGGCAGTCAGAAGAGTGGAAGTTTGATCCCAAGTTCTGACTTTAAACTCCATGCTCTTAACTTGTATATTATAGATGGTCTCTTGTCTGTATGTGTTATTCTTTAATTTAACAATTGATGGCCCAAAGTGCATGGTTCTTTGCCTCTTCCTCCTGGAAAACTCTTACACCGAGCTCACTTACTGTCTTCTCTTAGGGATTTCCACACAAGTTCATTGCTTCTGGAGTGCCCTGATGCCTTAGTGGTTAAGTCCATTGGTGTAGTTCACATACATCCCAAGGACCGGGTTTGTAACTTGGGGCCAAGGGGAACAACCAAGATCAACAACTAAGTAAAAAAAAACCCCAAGTTTTTTGCAGAGTTTTTTGTAAGTATCTTAAAAAGCCTATTGACAGACTTTTGCTCTCTGGGGGTTGAGAGAGCATTTTGCTATTCCTTGAACTCAATACTGACTAATGTTCTTTTACTTCTATTCTTAGGAACACTTTGGTCTTAGTAACCTGACTGGAATGAACTGCCTGGTAGATGGAAATATCCCACCAAGTTCTGGCCTCTCCAGCTCCAGTGCTTTGGTCTGCTGTGCTGGCTTAGTGACACTCACTGTGCTGGGAATGAAGCTATCCAAGGTAACCGGCTTCACAGAAAGCTTTCTTTCTAAAGACATTAGTATCCAGATTTCAAAATCAGAAAGTCCTCCTTTGACTGAAAAACTTTCTTGTCTGAAAGGACTGCACACAGTGTTATGCGTTATAACTTAACAAACGTGGCTTTCGATAAACGATTATGAAGTAACTGATACCAACCAAACAGTGAGCAGATCAGTGAATAACTGCACTAAAATGCTTTTAGATTAAGTATAGAGTTTGAATACATGGGTGTCTTTTTAGATTCTCTTACTAACAAGTTAAATTTAGAACAAGAACTAGGCGTCATGGTTGAGTCTGCTTATTTTCATCCCAAACCTTAAATTAAATATTTGACAAGCAGTGGGTAAAAAGGTTAAAGATCAGCCAATAAAGGAACTGAACAATAATATATCTGTTTATGCTAACAGATTAGTCACTGAAATAAACTTTTTTTATTATAATACAAAGAGGAAATTCTAATTTAAAGGGAACATAAATTCTACATGAGGTCAGAAAGTCTCAACTTTGTAAGTTCACATAAATCTTTGATTTTGCAGAGCAGGTGTGTTTAGCTTTAATGAATGCTTTGGAGTTCTGGTTCAAATGTCATCATGGGTTCTTTTTATCCCATGTACATACAATACCAAGTTCACTGCTGGTTTAGGGATACGGAGTAGGCCTCAGGCAGATCACCAGAAAGTTAGCCACATGCTTAGTCTTACTTAAGTTCTATTTAAAATTTTAGTTTGAACATTTTTTTATGTAAGAAGAGAGAAATGATGGAGAGATCAAAATTTAATTAGCCTTTTAAGCCATGGCTTATTTTGGGAGAAGACTGACTTACTATTTGATATTTGAGATGAGAGAAATTAAGGAAAAGGAATTGCATATATAAAATGTATTTTCCTTTAGTATTTTTAATCAAATGATTTATTTGTTCATTTATTAATCATTTAATCATGATTTATTTAGTGACTACTTTGTGTCAAGTAATGTTCAAGGCATTGGTAATATAATAGGCATAGTTTTAACTCTCACAGTGCTTGTGATCTAACGGGAAGAAGCATAATGGGCAGCTACAATAGAAGGTAATAAGTGGATGGGTAGTGTGCTATGGAACTGATCTAACCCAGATTTAAAGAATATAGGACATCTTATACAAGGATTCATAGGTGTCACTAAAAAAGCAGTGGCAGCATAATTACACTGATGATCTCAGATAAGCAGGTTTCAGGTGCCAAGAGCACTGTGTGGGGCTTATTTAGGATAAGAGTGATAACGACTTGTTGGAGGAACTAAGAGGGACTTAGTGTAGCTGGAGCATATAGTAATTCAGGTGACTGGGTAGCAGATCAGCTGCTGGACCTTGTAAGCCATGTCAAGGAATTTGGACTTTTTCTTGATAATGGGTTTAAACCATTGTAGGCTGGGTAATGGCCCTATTACAAAATGTAGATTTGAGGCTAATACTATTAGCAGGAGGGAGACAATTTGGTCTAAGGAAGTGACATTGGGAATGGAGAGAACTAGGTGATAGAGCCGAGGTACATCTCAGCATCAGCAGGACTTGTTATTGATTGGGAGTGGAGATGGGGGTCAATGAAGAGACAAGGATCATACCTAGGTCTTTGACTTGGTGGGGTTTATTAGAATAAGAAATGTAAATGAAAAAGTAAGCTTGAGGGGAAATCAAAATGTTGAATGTGAAAAATTTGTGGGCATACTGATGGAGTTACCTAGTATTTAAGAACAGACAATATTTCTGAAGATCAGGAAGGAGATCATGACTTGAGATGATAAAAAAGCAAATGGAGTTTTATCAAAATGATCCGATTCCATTGCCTAAAGGGAATAATATCTATATCTTAGCTTTCTCTGCTAGTCCAAATTGTACTGCTAGTGCTTATATTTTCTAGGTACTGTAAATAATCATTTGGAAAAATTCTTTGCTGTGATAAGAACCTTGACTTTGAGGAAGCTTCTAATTTGATCAGATTCATTAAGTGCCAACTATGTATACAACTCTTGTAAAAATAATAGCACATAAGAACTCATGGAACTTTAGAGATAAGCTAGTTCAAAAAAATTTTTTTTTAATTGATGTATCAGTCAGTGTCCTGATAGGAAAGAAATGGTGCTCAGGGTATATCTGGAGACAGTTAAAAAAAAAAAGACTATTTACAGAAGTAGAGGTTCAAGAGAACCAACTCTGAAGGGTTCCCTTGTGAAGCCAAGCAGAAGTCATGATACTTTGGGAGCTGTGGCTGTTACGTTCCCAGAAATGCAGGGAGGCAGGAAGCGAGGGCAGATGGCAGTGAGCGGTGACGGGTGAAGGGAGTTGTCCACAGAGGTCTGTTTCCTGAGGTCCAGAGCAGTGTGAGGATGGAGGCCAGGGGACAACAGAGAATACTGTCCAGGTTGTTTGGTATAGAAATTAAATTCCATAGAAGATAGGTGACTAACAATCTTTCAGTTGATGAATACTTCCCTCCCAGTTATACCTGTAATCAGTTTATCCCATTCACTGGCACACAACAAATACTGCAAATGAGATCTAAGTAAATGCAGAACTTGTTAATTCTAATTATTCGAACTAATAATAAGCTAAATATCATGTGTCTGAAGCCAGTAAAACAAGATGAGTAGTCACTCAGAAAATCTGGAAGCCAGAAATTATGAATTAGCATGGAACTGGTGCAAATGTGTGAGTGATTAAAAAAACAGCACATGAAATAGAAGAAAAGGTTAGAGACTTCTGTCAGAATGAAGACATATCTATTTTTTTCTTTCTCTGTCCTTCAATCATCATCTTTTTTTTCAAAAACTGTCCATAAACAGCAGGGAAAATGAAAAGGAGGCACATATACCAATTTTGATAAATCATGGAGACATAAATAGCCCTAAACTACAAGATGGAAAGTGGATGGAAGGATGGTACGTGACTTAGCAGTGTAGAGAAAGGTCAGAGTCAAGTGCCTGTGTAAGGGGTGGATGGAAAGCAAGCTGACTCATTGGTCTCTGGCATCAGTTGCACCTGGTACCATAGAAAGCAGGGTGACATGATGGGTGAAATTTATTTGAAAGCCTGTATGAGGAACAGTTAGACCCTCAGAGTCTATTCTTACTAAGCTAAGTTAAGGAGACCATTCTCCCCGCCCTCTCTTTGCAGGAATCTCTGGAGAAATAATCAGAGACTATCTGTCTTGGGAGCACTGAGCATTAAGAGTGGCACAATGAGAATAGAATTCAAAACCGGGGGATTAAAGGACATTCTGGATCTGAAAAGTGAAATTCCTAGCTCCCTTCCTCTTATCAGCACTAGCACACTGTCACGGAAGCCTTACCACGTACTCAGCAGGGATATTGGAAGATCCCTCTCAGAGGAAACGGAACCATTCTAGAGAAACAATATATTACTGATTGTTGGTGATCACTTTCCACAAAAATTATTAGCCACTCTATGATCCTATTAGAAGTCTATTTACAAAACTTCTAATCAGCCTTTTAGTGGCTCACTCTTAAATATGATATGGCATCAGAGGATAATTAGACTTCGGAGGGAAGCTTCCAAGTCGAAGCAAAGAAACAAGGAAAAATAAGGAACTCAGAGGAAACAGATAATGCAAAGAACAGAAGAATACTTCACAGAAGCCATGATATCCTCAGGGAGATAAAAGAAAATATTACACACTTGAAAAGAGAACAGAGTTTTATTTTAAAAGAACAAACTATAAGGAAGTCATTTTGGATATTAAACATATAATATAGCTAAAATTAAAAGTTCAGCAAAAGAATTGGAAGAACTTTGTTAAGTAGGAAAAAAGATAGATAATAGGAAAAAGGAAGATTTATAGATCAAATTCTAGAAATCTATCTAGGAAGGAGAAGCAGAGAAAACAATCATTAGGAAATTATTTTTAAAATATAATATTTCTTTAAAGTGAAAAACATGAATTCTCAGATTGAAAGGTGCTCACTTGATGTTCAGCATAATCAATGACAAAGACCAGACCAAAGCACATCATCTGGGAATTTTGAAACTTGAGCGTTAATAGAAAACACACTAAAAGCTGATTGAGAGAGCAAGAGGAAAAAAAGAGGTCACAATAAAAGGATTAGGAGTGAAAATTAATTTCTCAAAAACAGCATTGGAGGATAAAAGCGATAGAGTAATGTCTTCAAAGTATGAATGAATTTTAGCTTAGAATAAGTGAATTTATCAAGTGTGAAGATAGAACAAAACGTTCTAAAACATGAAAGTTGAAAGGTTATGGTATATAATTCACAAAAACTAGGGAAGGAAGATGATAGCAGTCTAGGAAATAGGATCGCCAATGCAGAAGAGAGGAAATGAGTATTTCTAGAACATTGGTGAAGGGAAATTCTAAAATAACACCCATGACACCCCAGCAACTTAGAAAACCTTCAGTGCAGATTAGAACCAGAAAAGAGAAGGAAAAAATGGAAATGAGAAATCTTATCAGGGGAAAAAGAAATAAATAACTGATAAATCTGACGTATCTGACCCTGTAGAAAAATGGATTGAAAATTATTATTATTTTTTTTAAAGGAACATTTCCTTTAAAGGTGCAGGCAGGAAGGAAGAAAGGAGGAGGAGGAGGAAGTATTTATTTATTTTATTTGGTTGTTTATCTTGGCTCCCCCCTCCTTTTGTTGTGAACCAGAGTCCGAGGGATGTATGCGGACTACATTAGCTGGAGGCCATGAACTTAACCACTGAGACATGAGGTCACAGTGAGAGAATGATTTTTAACAGAGCTGTTGTAGGGTATGGGAATGCTTAACTGAAAATAAAAATAAAACTAAGCAAATGAGGAAGTTAGGCAATTATCAAATATAGGAAAAAGAAAAAAATTGAGCCAGAAAAAAAATAAATCATTTTTCATTTGGCTCATAAGTCAACAATAGCCTCAATAATAAACACTGAATATGAATTTAACAAAAAACTTTGACATAAATTTATTGAGAAAGATGGGAGTTGGTAAAGGTATAAGAAACCAAAATCTTCATTTGCCATAGCAGGAAGTAGCTAGAGTTTGAAATGGAATAACCAAAAGATACCATTTTTCTTTGATTGTTTGACAATGTAAGCAAGGGTTAAGGGTTGAATGCGTTTGCCTCTGATCATGTGACATTTGGGATGGAAACAAAATAGTGAGAACTAGGACTGCCTTTGTTGTTATAAACCTTTAGCTCCATTTGATCCTTTAGATTATGTGCATATATTCCTTTGCTGGAGGTAAAACTTAATTGGAGAGAAGGGATAAATGGAATGAAAGGTAAGAGGGGCAGTAGATGATCCAAATGACTACATTTGGGGAAAATGGACGATGAGGAGAAAGAAGGGATTCAATGAGTCAAAGTTGGAGATTGAGAACAGATGAGCTACTGGATTGTGATCATTAAGAAAGGCCTGTGGAGAGGCTTGTTGATGGATTTTGGGTGAAAGAATCCAAAAAAATACAGGCATCGTCCACTTAATGACAGGGATTCAATTTAAAAATCAGATGTTCTGCACAAAATCATTAAGTCGGCACTTCTTATTATTTTAAATAGGTAAAGTCATAATGCATTACTCCACAGATCGAAACCTTTAATTTCCTACAATGTTACAAAAACACAGTAAAGTTTCTCTATATAATACAAAAATATGATGAAAAATAAATATGTGAACATGAAACAATTCATATGGTTGTTAACCAGCAGTTACTCTACATAGCAATATGCTGTATGTCTTCTCCATTGACACCTGACGCCTGCAGACGGCTTGGTTAATAATGTGTTGTGGTTTGAGGATGTAAATTTTATTTTCTTTATACATACACAGGTTTTAAAAATTGTTGTACTGAAAAGTATATAGAATTTATGAAGCTTGAGTATCAGAAACCATGGTTTGGTTTGTTTTTTTGCTTTTTTACTGGGAAAACTGGTTGGTTAGGCTTCTTCTGCTAGGTATGCTAGGATTCAGGTTGCTCAAGACCTATAACCAGATTTTTTTTCTATTCTTGGAGCCCAAGAAGAAAATAACTTTCTCTTAAGGATCTTAGGTTAGAGATAGCTGACTGGCTTGGGAAGCAGGTTAAAACTCTAAAAGTTAGCCTTGAGTAGTGAGATGTGCTAGCTTAACTTCTGCTCATGAATTTTTTCCTCTACTGGGTGAGATGTGTAGATGTTGAATTCATGAGCTGATGAACCAAGCAGGTGATGTCTAGAAGACCCACTGTGGAGGACTGAAGGGGTGGCAGAGTAGAAGAACATATGGCTGAGTCACGTCTCTCATGTTGAAATTCAAGGAAGAGAAGGAGAGAGGGGACAAGGAGTTGGTAAGGGACCCTGGAACTCTGTGGTGGGTGCGGTGTGTGATACCCATAGACTGAGAAGTGAGTTCAGTATCTTAAAATGAGTATGGTTTTGTAAATAAAAGAAATAATGAAATTATTTTATTGCTAAAAAAAGAAAGAAATAGAGTAGAAAAACATGCCAGGGTCAAAATCATCATTAATATTTTTTATTAAGAAGGAATCTGTTCATATTTTGTAATTTTTCCATACTTTAAGACATTTATGCCTATTGAAGTAACACGTTGGTCAGATTTGTTAAAATGTAATTGAATCATTGTTTATATATGCAATTTTCAAATTGATCTTACAGAAGTTTTTATGTAATCATTAGAATAATGAAGATAAAGATTTTCCCAGCAAACAAACAAACAAAAAAAGGAAATTCAAGGAGGAGAAACCTTCTATTACCTTGGTCAATGAAGATTTAAATGACCAGCAGGGAGCTATGGGCATTCTCCATGTGGATATCTGTCACTCTGTCAAAAAATCATATAACCGAGTAATCTAGAATGTGGATTGGGCATAAAACTTTTTATTGAAGATTGTAATTCACTGAGGAAGATGGGAAGCTCATAGTTAGGCATCAGGAATCTTGCTTGTTATTGGGATGCTTGGAAAAAACAGAAAGAGCACTGGGTTTGTGAGGGGGTGCTCCCCAGAGAAGATAGGTGGTGATCCAGTGACATGTATTGAAACCTTACGAGGTGGCAGGCATTGTTTTAGGCACCAGACATATAACAGTGAATAAAATTGGTGAAGCTTTCTGAGGTCTTCTTACATTGCTGCTGGTGGTGGTTATGATGGGAGATAATGAACAGCTATGCAAATATATAATATAGTATAGTATAAAATAATATAATGAAAAATAAGCCAGAGTAAGAGGATGCTGCTACATTAGATAGGGAGTTACAAGTCCTGTCTGAGGAGGAGGCATTTGAATCAGAGATCCGAGGGAATGCATGAGAAGAGAAGGGAGGCAGAAGGAACAAATGCAAAAGCCCTAAGATGAAAGTGTGTGTATTAAGCAGAGGTTTGTATGGCTTGGTGTATGAGTGGAAGAGAGGGCAGAGTGGTGTGAGGTGAGCTGAGAGCAGGGTCAGAAACCATGCTGTGTAGTCTTCTTTATAGTTAATTCTAATTGTAATAAAGTCTTTGAACTGGTAATGGCAAGATGATTTGAGTTCTTTCATTGGAGAGTACCATACTGTCCACATACTGCCCGCATACTGGCAAGGGAAGAAACAATTGTTAAAAAAGAAAGAAAAAGAAAAGGAATAGTTAATGCCCTTATGGAATGTAAAACTGTGGAATGAAAACAGAAGATTTAAACACTGAACAGCTATTTCAGACAGAGTGTGAAGCATATTATATGTAAATGGGATAGAACTGAAAGAATAGCTCCTTGGTGAAATTAAAGCAGGAAGATTCAAGCAAGTGGTGAGTTCTAAAGTCTTTTAAGGTGCAGACAGGAATGAATGTGCGCAGGCATACAGAAAGAGGGGAAAAAGACAATTTAGTTGCTCATCTTGGTTGTTTGTGCTCCACCCCACACCTCTGCCCCAGGAAGCCAACCTAGGTTTGGGATTCTATGAACTGCGTTGGCTGGAGACAGTGGGTCTAACTGCTACTCTATTAGGGCACACCCTAAAAATTTTTTAAAGGAAGAAAAGGCTGTGTTTTTTTTAAATATAATTTTATTATTTCTTTTGTGTACATTATTATATTCATGTAAAGATGTTGGAACCACTTTAGTGTGTATTTGACATGGCACCCACCGAAAGAGTTCAGTGCCCTTTGCAGCCACCTTGTTTCTTCTTTCTTCCCTCCACTTTCCCACATCTCTGGTAAACACAGTCTTATGCTTCTGAATTTTGTTGGGGTTTGTCTGTTTTTTAATTTGTTCTTTATATTCCACATATGAAGAAAGGCTGTGTCTTGACACAAAGTACTGGGAGGGGCCCAAGGGCGTTTCAGACAGAGTGAACCCATAAGTGATTAAAACAATTCTCTAAGCCACACTTACAAATATGTGTCAGTTGAGGCCTAGAAATTCTTATGCAGCCTCATGAAATTCCTTTTAAAAACTTGTTTGACTACAAGGATGTTTTCTAGTTGCTTAAATCCCTAAACAGAATTGGCTAACTTAATTTTAGGTGCAAATTACTTATATGGACACGGGTTGATACTCTTTTCAGAGGAATGTTTTTGAAGTTTGAAATCCATGCACAGGCAAGAAACCTTGGAGGTTCTGAAGCAGAGTAGATGGAATGTTCAAAGTTTTGTTCCAAATATGTCCAGGATTTCACTTCCTTGTAAGGATTGTTCCTTTAAGAAAGTTTCAGGCTGTATTTTTCTTTGCTTGTAGCTACATTTAAGTTAAATATTTCTTGACTTTCAGAATGAGACCTTGTACTTGAAAAATAGAGATAACGGTTTATATTATAAAAATTAATAGCATCTCACAATTATACAAAGATGTAGGCTATGGTTTGACTGTTTTAATACCAATTTGCTATATTGTATAAGAAAAATAAGAAAACAATTTGCATTGTCACTAATTATTATATTTAGAAGGACATTATTGCAGCTTGCTTAGAATAACAAAAACCTCATCCATATAATGACTAAGGAAAGTAGTAGTTTAAAACATTTCAGCCAGATGTTGACTGCTAATGAACTGCAGCAGCTTGGCCTCTTAAGATGGCAAATCCAGAATACAGTTTTTGAAAAGAATCTCTTAATTAAGTGTTGAGCATGGACCACAGCCATGTGTTCACTGGTACAAAAACCAGGAGTGCTTAAGTGTTAGCACTGGGTGGCCTATATTAAAAAATATTTGAAATGTTAATAATATTAATATTGTTTATATGCAAATATGAAACCATTCACATAATTTTATCAAGAAAGAAGAGCCAACTTTCTCTCAGTTATGTGGGATGGTGTTTGTTTCTCTGGTTGCTGTATATTCTTTTTTTAGGAGAAAGATTGGGGACTGAATCATTTATTTAATGCTTTTGAGTAATTTGGATTCACATGGATGATGTGAGTAAGATATTTGATTGCAGATTAGAAGCCTTGCTTTGCAGAGGTTGTTTAGGTCGCCTCTGTTTTTTTTCCATTTCCTTTCCTAAGTTAAATATATGTTTACCTTTAGCATAAACTAAGGCAAACAAGACTAATTAGGGAGCAACAGATTGGAGGAATATGGGTCACTGTTTCCAAGTGGTTTAAAATGAAACCACTGTTGCTACAAATTCATATGCATGTGTGGTTGTGTTTTGAACTTTTGTTGTTATCCTTAGATCTTTATTATTAGGTCACTGTGTTTTGAGGCCTCCAAACTTTGACTTGCAACCACAATAAGTTAAATATAATCCAGTACTTAAAACTAATTGGGACAATGCAGGTGATATGAAATACACCACACGTGTGCATAGCCCTTATCTATTACACTTATTATATGCAGTGAATATAAATACAGGAAGAAAGTAGATGGATAAGTACCACCTCCTACCAAATTATGAGTTGTTTGCCCCTTATTTTCATGCACTTATGTTTCATGGTGGTGATGGTGGCTGTCTTGATCAAGAGTTACCCTCTGTTGACTCAGACTAATATTCAGTCAAAGAAGGCAGGACAGCAAAAAGCTCTCTAGATATTGTCCCTTGTGAGCAGTTTGCTCTGTAATTTGTGTAAACTTTCTAGTGCAAATTTAGTCAAGTTCTGTTTCTAAAATAAGAGTAGCTGTTCCTTTAAAGTAAGGGGCAAATCAGTTAAATGCGCAAATACCTACAGTTCTCTGAATTTCCTTTTAGGAGATTTTGGAAAAGTTTAGGAAGAGTAAGGTAGGAAAATGAAATAGAGGTCAAGTGAGCTTAAACATGTACAAAGGTTTAAAAAGTGTATTAGTAGTAATGGGAACAGTAAAGAGGCAAACCATTGTGTAGAACAGAAAATGATTCAAATAGAAGAGGGTAGTCAATAAAGACTATTTAAGGAATGCACTGCAATTCTTGAGACATGATTTTGAGGTTACTACCATAAATATGATGTTAAAGTTGTTAGAATTTATGTGAGAGTAAAATACCTTTTTTTTTTATTTACTCTTAGGTACCTAAACGTTTTATGTACATCATCTTTAACCTCATGGTAATTTTGCAAATCAAGTTTATTTCAATTTTGCAAAGGAAAATACTGAGACTCAGACTATGTATATATATATATATATATATATACATATATATATGTATATATATGTATATATATATTATGATCAAAGGCAAGCTGCCTGTGAATGGAATTGCCTGGATTCCAGATCATATAGATTTGATTCAATATAGATACTTTTTCTACTCAACCAGGCTGTCATCCATGGTATAATGTAATCAATATTGTAGAGCTAGGGAAACACTGGAGACTAATCCAGCCCTAAGACCAGTCCTAATATTCTGTGATCTTTCTGATATCCCAAAATAGATGGACATTATAACTTTTCCTGTGTTTGCTTAATATTGTGAATTGAATTTTTAAAATAGTTTGACAGATTTTATGCTTCTCAGGATAAGGATTTTCCAAATCCTTCTAATCCAAAGCAAAAGTTTGGCTGCTCAGGATACAGAAAATCCTAGATATAATCTTTGGGTTTAAAGAGTTTACAATTTAGTCGAGAGATTGGATTAACATAAAAATAGAAAGGCTGGTGCACCCTGGTGGGACAGCAGTTTTGTCAGCCGCCTTCAGCTGGTGCAGTCTATATACACCCCTGTGTTCCTGACCCAGGGCCAGAGAAAACAACCAAAATGAACAAATACTTAAAATAAATAAAGTGCTTCCTTCTCTCTCTTCCTATCTGTCTGTTTCTGCTTGCCTTCATTACTGCCTTCACTTTACCTTAAAAGAAATAGAAAGGCCACAATAAGGTAGCATATACACATTCTTTCAAAGGCTATGTAAAGAGAGAACACTTCTCAGGTTCTTTTATGAGGCCAGTATAACCTTGATACTAAACCAAAGATGTTATACCTTGACGCCAGATCTGAAATGGACATTGCAAGAAAAGACTTCGAGAGAGGTGACCAAGATGGTGACAAGGACATCTGCTTTTCTTCTAAGGGAAACAACTAATAGGTCTTCCCTAAAGGATCATCAAGGAGACAATTTCATTGCCAGGTGGTGAGGCTAAGACACCCTAAAACCTCTGGTACCAACTGGGAATGATACCCACGGAGATACACACATTGGTATAACAAAGTGGAGAGAATAAATGAACAGAGACTGTCACAACTGCAGCCCAAGTTGGGCGGAGTTAGCAGGACTGTCATAACAGCCTTGGGCTCTGGGAAGTAGTGAACAGACACTATGTGGTACCACACATACTTGACTTGGGTGAAACTCCAAGAGGAGGGCTTGGGGATGGGACCCCATGTCCACACCAGTTGGGACCCCTACCAGGACAGTAACAGAACACAAGGAACTCCCGGACTCCTTAGGTTCAATAGTTGTGAAGCATACCAAAAGCACAGTGGATAATCAACCAAAAATCAGGTCTGGAGTCTCAGAGAGGAGGGTTATCTCTGTGCAGTCCAGTAGACTATTCCTCCACTCCTCATTCACAAAAGCTATCTCCCACTTGGTGTGCCCCTCCTCTAACTGACAGCCATCTTCCATGTAGCTGACTTAGCAAATGGTAATTACTATAGAAGCCTACATGGATCAAAAATAATAGTAACAAAATAAAGTCATAGTATCACCTGCTGGTAAAACAACAAGAAAAATAACAATAGCAAAAGCAATTCTGTTCCAAGTTTCAAATAAAAAGACAACTCAAGAATATCTGAGTCCCAAAGATAGTGTGGAATCATAAGGAAGCAATGACACCTCTCCAGAAACCAAATTCAAAACCATGTAAGATTTTATCTTTTAAATGGACAAGTAATTCAGAGTAGCACTCATAAAGAAATTCAAAGTCATACATGAAATCTCAGAAACATAAAAAATTACATGAGAACTCAACAAAGAGAAGACAGTCAAAGAAGTATAAGAGATGTCGGTAAAACAAGTCAATTAGCACAAGAAACATTGAGCAAGCAGAAGGTAGAAACTGAAGTTTTAATAAGAAACTAACAGATTCAAGATGTGAAGAACATAATAAACGAAATAAAGTATAGAAAGCCACGAAAGCAGAATTGACTAAAAGGAGTAACAAATTAGTGATCTAAGGCACAGAAATGTAGAAATGACCCAGGCAAAAGAAGAAAGAGAAATTAAATTACTGAAAAAGTAAGGAAACACTCTGAGAGCTATCTTACTCCATTAGGAACGGTAGTATAAAAACAATGGGTATCTCAGAAGGTGAAGAGAAAAAGAAGGGAACAGAGAACTCACTTAAAGAAATATTTGCTGAAAACTTCCCAAACTTGGGGAATAAATTGAATTTGCAAGTCAATGACGCAAACCAAACACCTAGCTATCTAAGTGCAAAGAGACTGACACTAAGACACACAATCGTAAATCTATAAAGCTTCCAAGAAAAAGAAATATTAAAGGCAGCTAGGGAAAAAAAGCAAGTAACATATAAGGGTAATCCCATGAGGCTGTTATTAGACTTATCAGCAGAAACTCTCCAGGTCAGGAGAGAGGGGAATGACATATTTGGTATATATACTCCCAATTAAAACCTGACATTCAAGGACACTATAGTCTGAACAATTGTCTTTCATGTATGAGGAAAAAATAAAGATCTTCCCCTGGGAAACAAAAGCTGAAGGATGCTGCTACCACGAGGTCTTCCTTAAAAAACATGTTGAAAGATGCCTTTCAATCTGAATAGAACACAGTTGGCAAAAATTAAACAAGGCAATAAGTAGACAAAACCAGAAAACAAACGTCAGGATGGCAGTAGAAAACTCTCATATATCATACATATTACATTACTCTGAATGTGAATGGACTGAACTCACCAATCCAAAGCCACAGAGTAGTCAGATGGATTAAAAAACCAAAACTTCAGTGTACTCTTATGGATCAGTGGATTGAGATACTGGTATTCAAACCACATACAGCCCAAGAACCTAGGTTCAAGGCCCAGAACTAGGGTGAAAACCAAAAGTGAACAACTGAAAAAAAGATGTTTCTTCTTCCTCTTCCTTCCTTCAGTTTTTCTTCTGCCTCTTCATGTCTTTAAAACAAACAAACAAGCAAACAATTTCAACTATATGCTTCTTAAAAGAGAAGCACTTAAGCTATAGAGGTAAGCATAGACTTAGAGTAATGAGATGGAAATTGATTCTTCAAACCAGTGAAGAATCTAAAAGAGGCAGGACTACTATATTCACATCAGATTTAATGGACTTTTAAACAAAAAAGATAATGAGACAAAACTGGTCATTACATGATGATACAAGAATCAATACAATAGGAAGAGATAAAAGGATCAGTTAATACTTACTGATATACACACACATCCAATCTAGGTATACTCAAATATGTAAAACTATAGAATGACAATAAGCAGTTACATATCAATAATCACCCAAAATGTTAATGATTTGAATTCACCAAACAACACAGAGTAGCTGAATGGATTAAAAACCAAAGCCCAACCTTCTGATACATTCAGGAAACTCACCTTTCAAAGATAAAGATTCAAAGTCAATGATTGGAAAACAATCCTACAGTTAAATGGCAACCACAAAAGCAGACTTCTGACTGAAAAGCATAATAAAAGACAGAGATGGACATTATATAATGATTAAGGGGTAACTTCAGCAAGAAGACATAACACTTATTAATACATATGCATCAAGTGAAGGAGCATCAAAATATATTAGGCGATTATTTTTAGAACTGACGAGAAATCAACAGCAACACAATAATAATAGACTTCAACACCTCACTTGTAATGATGGACAGATCAACCAGGCAGGAAATTAACAGGGAGACAGCAGCTTTAAATGACCACTTGGAATAGTTAGGTTTAATAGACAGAGACCAAACACTTCATTAAACAACTAGATTTCACTTTATTTTCAAGTATGCATAGAACATTCTCAAGGATAGATCATATGTTGGGACACAAAAAATATCTCAACAAATTCACAAAGATTGAAATCATACCAAGCATCTTCTCTAACCATAACAGCTTAAAACTAGATATTAATCACAAAAAGAAAGCTGGACAATACGAAATTAAATGGAGATGAAACAATATGCTTCTGAATGACTCTTGGGTAAAAGAATCAAGAGGAACTTAAAAAAATACTTGGAGAAAATGATAATGAAGACATGAGCTACCAGAACCTATGGGGTGTAGCAAAAACAGTACTAAGAGCGAAGTTCACTGCAACTCAGACCTCTCTCAAGAAACAAAAATCGCAAATAATCTAATCCTAAATGTATACCTAGAGAAAGAAGAACAATTAAAGCCAAAAATGAGTAGCAGAATGGAAATTACTAAAATTCAAGCAGAAAAAAACTGAAATAGGAAGCAAAAGGACAATCCAGTAAATCAATGAACACAAAAGTTGTTTCTTTGAAAATAAAGACAAAATTGACAAACCATTGGCTAGATTCACAAAGAAAAAAAGAGAGAGAACTGATAACTAGAATCAGAAATAAAAAGGGAGAAGTTACAGCAGACACCACCGAAAACATCCTAAGAGACTACTATTAATAGCTTTATGCCAACAAAATAAACAAATTTGAGGACATGGACTGGCTTCTAGAAAAATGCAACCTATAAGACTGTTCCTGAGAGAACTGGAAAACCTGAACAGGACAATCACAAGCAAAGAAATTGAAGAGGTAATCAAAAGTCTCCCTAATTATAAAAACCCAGGACCAGATGGCTTTTCTAATGAGTTTTACTAAACCTTCAGAGAAGAATTAATACCTATTTTCTTAAACTCTTCCAAAATATTGAAGAACAGTAAGTACTCCCAAACACATTTTATGAGGCAAATATCACACTGACACCAAAAGCTAATAGAGATGTCACCAAGAAAAAAAATTACAGACCAATATCTCTAATAAACATAGAGGCAAAATTTCTGAACAAAATATTAGCAAACAGAATCCAGCAATACATCAAAAATATCATCCATCATGACCAAGTGGGATTTATCCCAGTGATGCAGGGATGGTTCAACATATGTAAATTTATTAATGCAATACACTAAATCAACAGGAGCAATGAGCAAAACTACATGATCATATCAATAGATGCAGAAAAAGCTTTTGACAATAGTCAACACCCATTTATGATAAAAACCCTGCATAAAATGGGGATAGAAGGAACATACCTCAACATAATAAAGGCCATATATGACAAACCCACAGCCAACATCACAGTCCATGGTGAAAAATTGAAAGCATTTCCTCTAAGGTCAGGAACAAGGCAAGGTTCTCAATTCTCACCACTGCTATTTAACATCATACTGGAGGTCTTAGAGAAATTAGACACAAAAAAGAAATAAAAGGAATCTTAATTGCAACAAGGAAGTAAAACTATCATTATTTATAGATGACATGATTATATATATTGAAAATTCTAAAAACTGCCCCCAAACTACTAAAGCTAATCAACAAATACAGTAAAGTGGGAGGCTACAAAATCAATGTATAAAAATCCATCGCATTCTTATATGCAAACAGCACACTAGAAAAAAAAATCAAAACCACACAGTTTAAAATAGAAGTAAAAAGAAGCAAATATCTTGAAATATATTTAACAAAGGAGGTGAAAGACCTGTGCAAAGAAAACTACAAGTCCTTTAAAGAACTAGAGGAGGATACAAAGAGATGGAAAGACATCCCCTGTTCATGTTCGGCAAGAATCACATCATTAAAATGGTTACCTTACCTAAAACAATATACAGATTTAATGTGATCCCTATTAATATCCCATGGACTTATTTCCAGGAAATAGAAAAAAAATCTTAAAATTTGTGTAGAACAACAAAAGACCTCAAATAACTGAAGCAATTTGAGAAAAGATTAGGGATCACACTGCCAAACACTGAGCTATACTACAAAGCAATAGTGATCAAAATGGTATTCTAGGGATCAACTTCTGGATGGTGACTCGATAGGATGCACTTTCGGGTCGCTCCCCACAGACACCAAAAAAAAACCCCACAACAACAAAAATAAAATCACCTATTTTCCTGAGACAAATACCAAGAAACGAATGGCACTTCAGCTGGAGACAAAAAGGCTGAAGACTAACGGTGGGTGAGGACACCTGGTGTGGTTCTGAGCTTAGCCGCTGAATTTGAAACGGAGCTCGGGAGTCTCCGGATGCATGGTGGGGCAGAGGCTAGGGATTTTGGGACCAGCTTCAGAGGCAGCGAGAGGCAGGTCCAGTGGGGCTGAGATGCAGAGCTACGGAGGGCTGACTTGGGAGGGGGTGAAAGGGGTGAAAGGAGAGCCAGTGCACCAGGAGCTGAGCTAAAGCCTGCACAGAGAAATTGTGCTGGGCACAGCCATACCAGAAATCAGCCAAATCAAATCCCTCCCATAATCATTTCACGCCAGGTCCTGGGGTGTGCTGAATGGAATTCCTGCCCTCCCTGGAAATCCCGCCCATCGGATGCCCCACCCCCCTGGATTACAGTGAGGAATCCCAAACCTCAGCACTACCCGCTAGTGCCACCTTGTGGCTACATAGAGGCGAAATGGCAGCCTGATTGCCAATCCTGGGCAAGTCAAACCTACCCAACGCCAGGGAAACGGAACCCTCAGAAATATAAACAGAATGCTGAATAGAGCAAAGGCACAGAGAAATATTCATAAAATGATGGATCCAATAAAAAACCTAGGGGAAAATCTCTACAGCAGATGTATGTAAATTACCAGAAGAGGAATTTAGGGTAATGGTGATTAACATACTCATGGGAATCCAGAAATCAGTAGAGGCAGTAAATGAGAATGTCAGGAAGCAAAGAGAAGAATTAAAACAATACCTCAAACAGGTAAGAGACATGATGGCTGAATTAAAGAACTCAATAGAGGGATTCAACAATAGGATGGATGAAGCTTCCAATAGAATCAGTAATCTGGGAGATAGGATAGAGGAACTCTATCAAGCAAACCAGCTAAGAGATTAAAAAAAAAAATTCTAAGAATGGAAGACAGCATTCTAGACATCTGGGATAACATCATAAGGAACAACATTCACATCCTAGGGGTCCCAGAAGAAGAGAAAAAGGGGCAGAAACCATATTTGAAGAAATAATAGATGAGAACTTCCCCAGTATGAAGAATGAAGATCCAGGAAGCTCAAAGAATTCCTAATAAAAGAAACCCAAAGAGAAATACACCTAGACACATTGTCATGAAAATATCAAAAATACAAGACAAAGAAACACTATTAAAAGCAGCCAGAGAAAAACATGTCACATATAGAGGAGCCCCCATAAGATTGTCAGCAGACTTCTCAAATGAAACTCTGCAGGCCAGAAGGGAATGGCAGAATATATTTAAAGTGCTGAAAGAAAAGGATTTTCAACGTAGGATACTGTATCTAGCAAGATTATCATTAAAAACTGAAGGAATGATAAAAACCTTTTCTGACAAGCAAAAGTTAAAGGCATTTATCACCACAGACCAGCTTTGCAAAAAAAATGCTCCATAAAGCATAAAGAAACCACACAGAAAAACAATAAGGCAGCAAATACACCATAGTGGGTGTCATCTGCCATCCTTGATCAAATAAAACCTCCAGCATAGTTTCTTGCTTCCAGTCCTTGTTCCTCAGTACAACTCAACAAGCAAGTGGAAGTGTCCCTTTCTTGCCTACCAGCTTCTGTGTACCTTCCATGAGCTAGTCCTGACCCAAGACAACACAGTGACTTTCTTCACCACCAATGGACAACAACTACACCTTCTCCAGATGACAAGAATCCCAACCTTGGGGAAAAGTTCTGTCTTTTCAACACGTTCCTTCCTTCTATACTCAGCTTTCATTCTCAGGGTACATTTTAGGTACTCAACCTCTTTATAGTTAGTACCCCAATATAATTCACAATTATGTGTAAACTTTTAATGTTTTCATTAAACAAAAACACACACACACACACGCACACAGTATTCTACGGGAATAACAGGCACAGACCAGTGGAATAGAAATGAATTGCCAGAAACTAATCCATACAAGTACATTTAGTTAAATCTATAATAAAGAAACCAAAAGCATACAATGGAGAAAAAAGTCCTTTCAATAAATGGTGCTAGAATAACTGGGCAGCCACATGCAAAAGAATGATGCTAGACCACTCTCTAACACCATTCACAAAAATTAACTCACTATTGACTAGAGACTTGGACATAAGATTGAAAACCATAAAATTCGTGGAAGACAGCATAGGAGAGACAGTCTATTATGGCAGTCTTAGAGAGTTCTTTGGGGACTCAACTCCAACATGAAGGGAAACAAAAAGGAAAATAAAGAACTGGGACTACATCAAGTGAAAAAGCTTCTTCATAGAGAAAGAAAACATCCAAAGAGTAAGACAACTGGGAGAATATATTTGCATTTCATATTTCTGATAAGAGCTTAATATCTAAAGTATACAAAGAACTCATAAAACTCAATAACAGAAAAACAGCAATCTGATAAAAAATATGGAAATTGGAGAGACATTTTTCCAAAGATATACAGATGTCCAACAGACTTGAAAAGATGTTCCTACTGAATGCTATCAGGGAAGTGTAAATCAAAATAGCAATGAGATATCATCTCATTCCTGAGAGACCGGCTATTATCCCGAAGTCTGGAAACAACAAATGTTGGCAAGGATGTGAAAAAAGGGAACACTTTTACACTGTTGGTGGGAGTGCAAATTGATTCAACTCCTACGGAAAACAGTGTGGCAGTCCTCAAAGAGTTGAAGATGGAAATCTCATGTGATCCTACCATCCCTCTTCTGGGTGTTTACCCAAAAGATACAAAAACACTGATTCAAATAGATTTATGCACACCCGTGTTTATTGCAACCCTATTAACAATAGGTAAAAACTGGAAACTGCCTAAGTGCCCAATGTCAGACGAATAAATAAAGATGTGGTCCGTAGACACATCAAAATACTACAGAGTTTTTAGAAGAGATGAAATCCTGTCATTTGAATCAACATGGATAGATCTAGAGGCATTATGCTAAGTGATATACATCAAAAGAAGAAAAAAGCTAGCTGAGACCTCACTTGTAGGTAGAATATGAATAGAAAAAACAAAGGAACAGATGCAACAGAACCAACCCTTGGACACTTGCAATATAACTGAGATTATCAGTAGGGAATGGGGTGGGGTGGGGAGTGGTTGCGGAGCCCACTAGAAAATACTTAATAATACTTGGTGATTTGGTGGAGGGCAAGGTGTGTTGACATATATCTGAGGAATGGGAAAGCTACATATATGGGGGACCTATACATATGAGTTTATTTTAGTGTGTAGAATAAAAGTTACTGGAATAAAACAATAGAAATTTAAAAAAAATGAAATAAAATTTAAACAGGACAAAAATTAAAATTAAAAAACAAGAAATTTATAGTCCATCTTTCTCATGAACTAGATGCAAAAATTTCTAAGCAAAATGTTAGCAAATTTAATCTGTTACTATAGTAGGATAATACATCATGGTCAAATTGAGTTCATTTCAAGAATTTGGAGTGCCCCAGTTGAATAGCAGTTTGGGTTTGCTGCCTCTGGCCAGGTGTGGTCCACAGGCTCCTAAGGACCCTGGGTTTGCATCCCAGAGCCCAAGGGAACAGCCAAGATGAACAACTAAAGAAAAATAAATACAAACATTTCTTTAAACATATAAATAAAATGCTTTTTCCTCCTTTCTCTTCCTGTTTGTCTAATCACCTTCATTCCTATCTGCACCCTTCCTTAACAAAGGTCAGTGTATCAATTTAAATCAATGTAATCTGCCTTATTAATAGAACGTGATAGATTTATGAATCCTTTCAGAATATTCTATCCACTATAATATACACATATGTTTTCCCTTTTTATAATATAATAGGAACATTTTCCCTGTGCTTTGCTTTTTTACTTAAAAATAAAAATGAAAACTCATTCTGTATCAATACACATACAGTTTTATACTGGATTCTTTTTGATGGTTGCCTTGTTTAATATTATATGGTCATAGTATAATTCATTTGATGCTTTGATTGGACATTTCGTTGTTTCGAAGATTTTATGGAACACCAGTTTTAACACTTAATAGACTTTTTAAATAATGGTATCCTATACTTTTAAAAGCCAGACTCCTATTGTAGAAATTTAGTTTCCAGTTTTCTGCTGATGCAAAAGAGTATTTGGTATATATTCATTTACACATTTTTTATATTCATTCAATTATTTCCTGAGTATAAACCCAAGAACACAGAAATATTGTGTAAAGGATATTCTTATTTTTAACTTAAAATTTTTTAAAAAAGACCATATTTTTCAGAGAGGATCTTAAGTTGCAATTGATGAACCTATATTGATACCTCATTATCACCCATTACATTTGTGTTCTCTCTTGACATTGTACTCTTTGATTTTGGATATATTTGAATGCATTTATAGTGACATGTACCCACCATTATAGTATCACACACAGTAGTTTCACTGCCTTAAAATTCCTCTTTGTGATGCTTAGTCTTCCTTTCCTCCTTCCGACAATCACTGATTTTTTCATTGTTTTTATAATTTTGTTTTTTTCTAGAATGCTATTGTCTTTTTAAGATCGGTTTCTTTCACTTAGTAATATGTATTTAAGTTTCTTCCGTTTCTTTTCATGGCTTAGTTTTTAACACTGAATACTATTCTGTTTTCTGGAGGTAACAGTTTATTTATCCATTTGCTTAATGAACATCTTGATTGTTTCCAAATATTGGCAATTATGAATAGAGTTGTTATGAACATCTGTGTGCAGGTTGTTGGGTGGATATAATTCCTTTGGGTAAATACCAAGTAGTGTGATTGCTGGAATGTATGGTAAGAGTATATTTGACATTAGAAACCACCAAACTATCTTCCAGAGTAGTTGTGCAATTTCGTATTCACTTCGACAATGATGGAAGTTCCTGATGCCTACCTTGGGCCAGCAATTGGCATTTTAGATTTTGGCCTTTATACTAGGTGGGTGCTAGTACCTCACTGTGGTTTTATTTTTAGTTTCCCTGGTGACTTACGATGTGGAGTTTCTTTTCATATGTTTATTTTCCATCTTCATATCTTTTCTAAAGATCTCGGGCCCATTTTCCATTGGGTTGTTTTCATATTGCTGACTTTTAAAAAGTTCTTCATCAATTTTGGATACAATCCTTTGTCAGATATGTCTTTTGCAAATAGTTTCTCATAGTCTGTGACTTTTCTTTGTATTTTCTTAAAGTTGTCTTATAGAGCAGAAATATTTATTGAAATTCAACATATCAGTTCTTTCATGGATTGCATCATTGAGTTGTATCTATAAGGTCATCATCAATTTCTGAGTCATTTAGAATTTCTTCAATGTTATCTTCTAGGAGTTTTATAGTTCTGTGTTTTACATTTAGGTCTATAATCAACTTTGAGTTAATTTTTATGAAGTGTAAGTTCTAGATTCTAGAAAAAAATTTTTTTGCATATGGATATTCAGTTGTTCCAGTGCCATTTCTTGTGAAGGCTACCTTTGTTCCATTGTATTACTTTTGCTTTTGGCCACAGATATGTTGAATATATCTATGTGGATCTATTTCTGAGCTCTCTTTTCTATTGCATTGATCTGATTGTCTGTTTTTTGCCAATACCACACAGTAGCTTTATAATAATTCTTGAAGTTGGGTAGTGTCAGTCCTCCAACTTTATTCTTCTCATTCAGTATTGTGTTGACTCTTCTGGGTCTTGTGCTTCTCCTTATAAACTTCAGAATTTCTGGACAATCTCAAACTAACTTGCTGGGATTATGATCTGGATTGAATTGAATCTGTAGATCAAATTGGTAAGATTGATATATTGATAATTATTGAGTCTTCTGTGCTATGAACATGGTGTATCTGCCCATTTATTTGGTTAATTTTTGATTTATTCACCAGTTTTATAGTTTCTGGTAAAAATCTTGTACATATTTTATTAGATTTATATTTCATTATTTTGGGTGGTAAGTGAATGATATTTAAGTCTCAAATTCCACTTGTGTATTGATGGTCTATAGGAAAATAAATGACTTTTTAATCTTCTATTGGTTTTTGCTGTTGTTGTTGATTCTTTTTAATTTTCTACCTAGACATTCATGTCATCTTTGAACCTTGAGTGGCAGTTTTCTTTTTTTCGTTCCTGTCTATCCAATCTATATATTTTTTTACTTCCTTTCTCATCTTATTGCACAATTAGGTAATTAGTTGAATTGGATTAAATTAGAGAATTATCACCAGCATAATTTGTAAAACAGCCATTTTCCTTATATTTAGATTATTAATACTACATATTAATGTATAAAAGGAAAATATAAAATGAATACTTTGCTCCAGAGAAAGTAGTATCTTCTAGGAGAATATACTTATTTTTACTATGAAGTATAGGACTGAAAAACAGACCTGAACCTGAATTCTGGCTCTTGTTTATAATTGAGGGGAAGTCTGTCTTTGGGTTTCAATTTTCTCACTAGTAAAATAAGTGAATTTAGACTACTAAGTCTTTGAAGCCTATTCTAGCACTAAGGTTCTGTGATTTGAGATATAAAGCATTAAGACTATCAATTTTCGAAGACTTGCCTAATAATTAAATTCATATTTATATGCTATCTAAGTCTTCTAGTGGATCTGTCAAAATTCTAGATCTTTGTCACAAGAAAATCATTATTGGAAAGAAAGACCAATGGAAACAGTATCCAAATGTTAGCAATATGGAACACTTTGGATTTAGTTACCTGTGATCTGTAATGACATAACATAGCTTTTCTAATATTGCTGATTGACAGTTACAAACCCAGGAAAATACTTGGTCTTTCTTTTATCTATCTTTATCACAATTACTTTGCTTTAACTAGCTGGTAATCGGAAATCTATTGGCGAAAATAAATATTATAATCTCAATGCCCACTAGATGGAGATACTAGAATAACCAAGCTCTTATTTATTTTTACTTCTGGGTAGTATGCTCTTAGTTTTAACTAAAATAAATGAATTTTAAAATAAAGAACAGCAAAAAGTGAGACTGAGATTGAAATCCAGCTTCCTATGGTTCCAAGGAAAGATTCACCAATAATCACTGGGAAGCATTCCAGTGCTACACTGCTTATTTCCTGCCATTAAAACTAAATGCATTGACCTGATTTGCAAATACTCATACCTGTTGAAGTGACTGTATTTAATAAACTATTTTTGAAAAATTCAATAAAATTTATAAGAAAATTTCATCTATCAAGTTCTTGTTTCTTAAATTAAATTTTTAGAGTTGTCTTTACAGACATAATTTTTATTTTCTGTTTTGAGTATTTTTTACTATTAAATTCTTAGTAGCTCACTCCCTGAAAAGCTCATTGAACAGTTTATAAGTATTACTTTTCAGAATTGGGATGCATGTATATTGTGACTTTTTCCAATTCAATTAATCTAAGTCCTTTGATGATTATAAATGCAAGAGACTGGGGTCAAAGCCTAGGTGAAAATGCTGAGTAGGACTAAAAATAATATATTTATTGAAGATTTTAGTGAGGCAATAGGCAATGAATAATACAGAAATATAAAATAATTTAATAATATTTTATCTAGGTATACACAAGGAAAAGAGTATTTTACATATTGAATGTCCTTGGTTACCGAGTACACCAAATGCTTCAGAAGTACTATTGGAAATTATTTAGAATTTAGACGAATGATACAATTTCCTAATTGTAATAGTAGCAGAATTAGGAAGGGATTAGATGACAGGGAAGTAACTTGGCTTGATCATAAAGACGGAAAGATGGAATTAAAAAATGATTTCAACTCAGCATCCCACAGCTCGTTGTGGTGGGAAGAGCATGGCTTCTAGACTAAAATGAGTAATGTAAAACCGGAGTTCCTATTGTCTTTCTTTTTCAATTTCTTCAGAAATAAATCTTTTAAAGAATTAAACTTTTCAGAGAAGGAAGGGTTTGTTTTCTGGGTGTCTGAATAGCAGACTTAACATTCGTTAAAGTTTCCTTTCACATATGTATATCATTCAATTGTCAGTTTGGCAATTCAACATGTTAAAGTAATTTACGCTGTAATTAAATTATTTCCAATGGAATATCATAACTTCTTTGGAGCAATAGTGGGAGTAGGAATGGGGAATCCCACTACATTTAGTTTCTTATAATGAACAGAGAAAGTTCTTAAAACCTATATTCTAGAAACACAGGCTGTGCCGCTGTCATGGAGGTACTCTGCTTTGTATGCACAGCAATCTGTTCTTACAAGGACTGCATAAGAGGAGTCTGACTTTTTTTTTTTTGGTATCACTTTCAAATGATAGGTTTTAATGAATGCCACCCAGGTTATTCGTTGATGAATTTGTTGATTTAATTGTTTTAGGCACGCAAATAGAATTGTTTCAAAGATCTTGGGTAACATCCCACATACGAAGACATTCTGGGCTATTAACTAGTTGTTAATTTTAATTGTTTATTTAAATCAAGTGGAAGCAGGGCCCTGTGGAACTCTATGTGTGGTCATCAAAGCCCATAATCTCCTATAATTTAAGTAAGCTACAGGGAAGATAAAGCTGGTCATAACTCCTGTGGCTAAAAGGGCAACTAGAGAATATCTGATTAATGGCTCTTCCGATAAAATTTTGTTGTTGCTTTGCAAAACTTCAGTCAGTAAAATTTAAAATCAAAGGAAATTTTACATGTAAATTTATTTTATCTGATGTAAAGGACTCTACCCTGTTAAGAGATAAAGTGCTTTTTATTTTTATAATTTAATTGTATTTTACTGTCATGAATGTTACCATTTGTTTTCAGATATAACAGATATTTTAATTCCTCAGGAAAAAAAGTCATGGTTAGGAAAAGAAATTTTGGTGACAAAGTAAAAAATTATCAGAAAAATTAAAAAAATTCTAAGTTTACTTTAGGAATGATTCACAGAAGTTGTTTTAATGTAAGGTATCTTTGTATTTAGATATTTCCATTGATTTGCTTTATTTTTTTGAATAACACTGTGAAATATGGTATTTATCCTGGCTGACAACAGTGTTAAAATTATGCACAGTGTAAATTAGATGGATCACTAATGTAGCACTTACAGTTTTTCTTACCTTTTTATTATGAGAAAATTTTAAATGTATGGAAAAGGACAAGAATAGACAATGAACATGCATGTGTCTCACCTAAAGCCACGAAAAAAATTTTCCTACTATTTTCACCTTTTGCTCTACTTTAAACCATTTGAAAATTAGTTGCATCCATTTCAGCCTGGATATCTTAAGAACAAGGTATCATAACCACAATATAATGATCAGATTGATACAATGCTATTATCTAATATGAAGTTGATATTCAACTTTACCAACTGGCCCAATAGCAATGTCCTTTATAACTTTTCTGTTTTTATTTTTTGTTTCATCTTCCTGATCTAGTCATTATATTTAATTTCCATGTTTCTTTAGTTTTCACTATTAGAACTGTTCTCCAGCACTGTCTTTTGTGACATTAACATTTTTTGGAGTCCAAACCTGTCTGTCCATCTGGCCTGCCCGCCCTACCCTTACTCAATTTGGATTTATCAGATGGTTGCTTTATTATTAGATTGAGATGAACTGTTTTTCCCGGCAATATTTCATGGGTGATGTCTTTCTCAGTGAATCACACTGTATGGTTTCTGCTTATCCCATTATACTTAACACTTTTTTAATACATAGAGATAGGTAAAGATCTGCTACCTATCTAAAAGAGTGCTTTGGTTTAAGTATGTGATATAAATTCCATTTTTTAAAAGAAAGGTGGGCTTTTTATTAATAGTTAAAGTGTTTAAAAGTTCATTAAAAGTAACGTATTAATTGGTCTTCTGTTATGTGTTTTAATCAATATAGCATTTAACACATTTGTTGAATGAATGAAAATACTGATGACATAAAAATCACAAATTCTCAGTTTTTAAGGAATTAAAGGAATTAAAATCCTTCATTGTTGCACTCTTATTTATGTATTTTTATGTTGTTTTCCATTGTTTTGTTTAGGAAACAAAATGTACTAAGCTTGGAATAAACTGAAATGTCTAACATAAAAATAACCAAAACAAATGTAATTTTAAACTGTCACTGTGTATATAGGGTCACATTATTTCTCTTGCAGTCACTCAAGGTTTGTATATATCATATTTCAGTGTAATGACATGGGCAGGCTCCAAAGAAAATACCAGGCAACACAAATTTGGTTTGGCTAACAAATATTTACATGTCTCTGTAGCTCTAATTATTGTAAACTTTTACGGGGTTTATGCTACACAGGCTTAATTCTTTAAAGCTTTGTGTTTGATTAAAAGAGGTTGTAGTATCTCAGTAGTATATCCAACTGTAAAAATGATACTGCAGCTCGTCTAGACAAATGTCAGATTTAAGCCAGAGCTTCTGCAGGGAACAGGTGGACTGAAGAGTGCTCTGACATGGGCAAGTGGCTGCCTGTCATGTGCGTGTGTTCTTAGGCTTAGTTACCTTTTTATTTCCTTCCCAGGTGGATAGTGTTGATAGAAGTCAGGGTGGTCATTTGATCTTTTAAGTTTCTGTTGTCATCCAATAGGAAAGAAAAGATAAGCACTGCTGTCCTTTGTGAGGCTGATGCCTCATCTACAGGAGGGCGACGGGTGATGTATGGTTGGGTGCTGAAACATGAATGCAGTACTGTCCATGTCGGGTGGCATACTTTTGTGAGATGGCCAGCTGAAACTGTGGGTTAAGTCTGTAGTGGTAAAATTGTTTTGATGGTTTTTCCTAATCTATGGAACCTCAAATTTCACTGTAGTGCTTCTCACTTTTTGTTGCAAAGACATTTCCCTCTAGACTATGATAAGATCTTCAAGCACAGAGACACTCCCTTTTTTTAATCTTTGGGTCTCCAGTGTGGAGTATAGGGCTTAACTGAATTAAGAATTAAGAAAAAGGCGTGCACTTTTGGCTCAGGTGACTGAGATGGCTGCTATGTGGACCATGTAAAGCCCAGGGACCCAGGTTTGTGGCCTGGGGCCAGGGGGAAAATCCAAACAAAACAAACAAATAAATAAAAATGCTTCTTTTTCCTCTCTTTTCCTTCTCCCTCCCTTCCCTCCTGTCTTGAAAAAAAAATAAGAAAAACAATGTGATCTTATTTGCAAGATGATAATTTTCTAGTGGTAATGTAAATAATTATTTGGACTTTCATGCAGTATATATAACTATTTGAGATTCTATCAATTTTGCAGACTTAACCCAAAGGAGTTACTAGTTTATTCACATTTATTAAAGACCTATTATGTTCCAGCTAGGGCTAATATACCAGTCTCTCCTTCCTCTCCCAAGGTTGACGTTCATTCAGATTAATTGAAGTCTGTGCCACACTGGTTGTTAAAATGTGACTATCATCCCTAGTTCCAAACATTTGTTCCAGGTGCTGGTTCCTCCTAGTTCTAATAGACTTTGTCTGTTATATACATGTATGAAAGCATTTCCCATAAATTCAAGCATGTGAATTAGAAGGCTTGTCTTAGTAAGAGTTTTAGTAAAGACTGTCCTCTTGGACCTCAATTTAAGCTTCATGAATTTTATCACCTGGTGAAGGAATGAAGGTGAAGGAGTTACTGCATAGGGAGATGTGTTCAAGGAGCAAAGAAACTGGATGCGCTTCTATAATTATGCACATAACTGGCTACCAAAGATGGAGGAGTTTCTAATGGTGCAAATCTGTGCTGATGGACGCGGCAACACATATTTTTAAATGCCTAGATGTAGTCTTCATACTTGTGTAAAGCCTCATGTTCTTAGATGTATTTTCTCTTTCCTAATTTTCTTCCCATTGGAGAAAAGTGATAGATATTATATAGCTGTTACAAAGTAGTAAAGTAGGAGTTTTTGCTTGTTGACTCATAATTGAAGATCAGAGATGTATTTTCTAATTGAAGTGTAACAGTCAAAGAATTTAAGTATAGATGAAAAGTAATGGCAGTGAGAATACAGTTTTCAAATGTGAGTTTTAGCTTTGAGGATTCAGTTTCCAAGCTGGGGATTCCTAGATCCATAAATAAAAGTGAGAAATATAGCATACAATATAACTGGGTAAAAATCTACTTTAGTAACTCCAGGTTTCCCCTAATTTCATCAGGAATGATTATAGATTCCATAAAAGCTATCCTTTTTATTAGAAAAGCAATGTATTTTAATTATAGAACATTGGGGAATTTAAAAGTACAATAAAAATAAAATTAAATATAACCCATAATCTTAACCAAAGATTGGATGGTCACCTTGAGTATTATGATGAAAATAAAATCTTTGAACATTTTAAAGATATTGCAGTTAAGGAACTTTTATTTAGTGCATATGTTGACCCAATTAGCAAAGTTTTATAGGATACCTGCTTTGTGTCAGGCACTATTCTGGGGATAGAGTAGTGACTAAAACAAAGTGCATGCTCTCATGGAGTTTACATTTGATTGGGGGAGACCACAATAAATGAAAAGATAGCACAAGATGGTAAAAACCTTGAGGTAAACAAAGCAGGGTATGAGATCGACAATGGCAGGGATATTAATATATTTTGCTGAAGTGGTATTTGAGAAGAGATGTCAGAGCAAAAGCATTTCAGATTGAGGGAATGGTGGGTAGAAGAGCCTTAGGTGACATGAGATACTGACTCTTGCTAACCAATAATTCTAGCCAACACTTACTATGCACTAATACTAAGTTTTTAAATCCTTACAAACACTCAGTGAAGTGGTAATTATAACACCTATTTGATAGGTGTTATGAGAGAGGAGAGACAGCATATACCTCTTCATTCTAGAAGGCCATGAAAATTTCCCCGAGGAGTTGCTGCTTTAACTTTGTGTTAGTGAATGGGCAATTAGATATAGTTGTGAAGGTGGGAAGTGTATGCCTGCTGTTTGCCCGGAATGTATAACAGTGCCTTACCCATGTTGGCACTCAAATGTTTGTTGAATAAATGCAGATGGGACAGCACTTACAAAGACACAGACACACAGAGAGCATATTCAGAGAAGTGACATTATTTCACTTTGACAGGAATCAAGGACCATGTTATAAAAAACAGTAGGAACTTACAGTCCAACAAGTAAGCAAGGGCTAGATCATAGATATGTTTTTCTAAAAAGTCAAATGGGAACACATCCTGGTGGAACAGTGGTTAGATCCATCACCTCCAAAGAAGCAAGCCACATACCATTGGGCTCAAGTTCTGGGTCCAAGGGGAAACAGCCAGTGTGAACAACTAAATACAAATGAAATGAAGATACATCTTCCTCCTCTCTCTTCCTGCCAGCCTGTCTATTTACCTTGATTCCTGGCTGCACCTTTCCTTAAAAAGAAAGTCAATGGGACACTTACTTTGGCAGTACACATCTTAAAAATTGTTAAGTTGTAGAGGAAATGCTCTTGAAGCCTGGGAAAGGATTGACAAAATTGTGTGAATAGTTCTATGTATATATATGCATATATATATATATTTTTTTTTTTTTTTAACTCAGTGGAACAAAATGTTTAACATTGTTTGAATGTTTGAATACTCTGGATTTTGGTAATCATAAATTATTTGTGGGTGCACCCTAGTAGCTGAGGTGTTAAGCTTGTGCCTGGGGCACAATCCACATATAGCCCAAGGACTCAGATTTGGGCCTGGAGTCCTGGGGAACAACTAAAATGAACAACTGAAAAATGTGTTTTCCTGCTCTCTCTTCCTTCCTGCTCTCTGCCTGCCTGCCTTCATACCTGCTGGCCTTCCTTCCTCTGAACATTTTTTTTTTAATGTAAATGTGAACTATTAAGACTCTTGCTTGGAAGGAAAAAAAGTCCACTCCAGGGATGTATCCTGGAATGCAAAGGTGGGTAAATATCAGCCTTCTCTGTGGAATAAACCCACCAAAACTTAGTGGCTTAAAATGACCACTTGGATTGGACGCTGCTCAACTGTGCTTTTGCTTATCGTTGCTGGGCTCATTTACACATCTGCTCTCAGCTGCTGGTTAGGTCAGCAGTGCTGCTGCTGGGTTGGCTGGTTGTCAGCAGGGGTGCTGAGGACAACAATCTTACTCAAATGGAAGTCACAGGTTTCCAAGAACAGCAAGAGGGCTCGCTTCAATATATGAGTGCTTTTCCAGTCTCTGTGTATGATGCGTAGAGAGGGCCTGGAAGACTGCAGCGGAGGCTGGAAGTAAGCCTTGCTGGCAGCCCCAGGTCAACTTGTGCTTGAAGGGGCCTCATAAAGATAATGAGCGGGAAGTAGAGGTGTGGAAGATGAGGCTAAGTGAAATGGCCTACTGTGTAATGAAGTTCTCGCTTTACTTCCTTGCCTGAGGGCAGGTATTTCTCTTGGAAATATTTTTCTTCAAGCAAGTAGAGTACCTTTGAATGAAAGAAGAGTTGCACCCATCCTTTTGCTCCAGGGCTGCTATTTCCATTTCTATCTTCTGTTGAAGACAATATTTATAATGTGTAGAAACTCAGAGAAGGTGAGGAAATCTAGATTCCCCAGGAGTAAGAATTAAAAGTCTCCTGTTCTGAACCCTGGATCTCAGGAGGCCTCTCGCTGTGTGCATGCTGGATCTCATCATCCCTCAAACAGCAGAATTCTGCTCTTCACAGTTGTTGCTAGGGGCTAATTTTCTAGCCTCTGCTTGGATCTCCCCAGTGATCTCACTATTTCACAACTTAGCCCATTTCATTCTTGAACCATTTTAGTCATTGGAATCTACCCTTTCTATCCCCAACTTTCTCTTTGATGTTAGTCTTTCAAAGTTTAAAGGAAGCTCTCTAGGCTCCTCTTACTCTCTCTTTGGGTCACAGACCCACTGTTCTTTCACCCATTCCTCTAGATGTGGTTACTGGACCTTCTTGCCTTCTTAGAATGTACTTGTTTATCACTGCCTCTCTCAAGATACCCACCTGATGCCTGTTATGTCTCATTTTTTTCTTTTATTTGTACCATCTGCCTATTTATTTTCTTTTGAAAAAATTCTAGGAATTATACAACCAAGAATACTTATTCAATAAGGCTAATAAACCAGAAGTAGAAACCCAAGGCAAAGGAAAGAAGAATGAAAATATACCAACTGTTAATTACTTAACCAAATTGTTTTGCTTAATCATATTTACTGAGATTTCTGGAAGTCAAGGTTTAAAAGAAAGGAAGTGTAGGAAGTTATAGAGGTCTGATGGTCAGAAGAGAGAAACCATTCTAGTTCTTCAGAAGAGGCATTGCTTTCTCTGGGGGTACTAAATTCTAAAAGCCTTTCTCAATAAGGATTCTTTATGGCACATAAATCATAATGAATACAACTTCGCTAGCAGTCTGAATGCAAATGCAAAAGTGAGGTTCACAAGACCATTTTTTATAATGACCTTTAGTAGATGGTCTTGAAATAACATTTGAGCACAGCTCAGTAAAATCAATTTATTTATAGTGTAAAAACTCTTTCAACACTCTCCACCATTTCTCTGATTTTAAAGATTCTGCCTACCTCATGTCAGAGTCTTTGTGAGTCAAATATTGTATGGAACCCTTTCCACCAGGCAAGCATGCATACTGAATTTATAAGTATGTTAAATGCTGATCCATGGGAATTATTTTTTTCTCTTTGGTTTGGGTCCATTTCTCTACAGAGCAAAATTAGAAAAATTACCAGGTATAACTTTAATAATTATGGTCATGCTAAGGGATAAATACGAATTATCTAATGCTGCCTTCTTTAATTTCTCCTGGAGAATCAGATGAGTTTATACTCAGAGTGCCTGCTGTTTGGATCTCCAGGGTGGCACAGGACTGTGCTGCTCAAAATTCAGTATGAGGAACCCTTTCCCGGGAGTGGGAGCGTCCCTTTGACCATGAGAAGGAACGTGCAGTTCCAGGGCACACTTGCCAAACCAGAGAGATTGCCTGTTGCCCATCCATTATTATCATCATCATTTAACTTTTTACGAAGATCAGAACCAAAATAAACATTCTGCCCACCAAGGGAGCGACACCAGCTTTACCACAGACATTGGAGGCCCCTTGGTGTTTAGTAGCAGTGACTTAGGTCATATTCTCGTCCGATTCCATCAGTTGGGCCAAGCTTCTGCCTCCGGCTATCTTACCACAACAACTTTTTTTTTGGCAATTTTTTTTCTCCCTTCCTCCTCCCTTCCCAATAATAGTTACCTTGGTATTTGTTTGCTGCCCTTTCTGTTTTTAGAATTTAAACAATGAGAGGGAGTGAATTGTACCAGTCAGAGAAAAATACGCAGGGAAGGTTTTGAGGGGCTCCTGAATTTTGTGTGTTCCTCGTCTGTCCCTAAAACTCTGCTCTCCTTGGGGATGAAGAATAGTATTGCTGCCAAAAGCATAGAGACAAGATTCAGAATTCAAATTCTGGCTCTGCTTTCTACTAGATTATCTTGGGTGATTTATCTAACCTTTCTAAACTTCAGTTTCTTATTTTGGAATTTTGGAAGCATTTTGGAATAAAACTTCCCTCGTGGATTTGAAATTTGATAACATAGAAAAAGTGCTTAGAATAGTGTCTGACTCAATGTGTCAGCTGTTGCTAACATTATTAGGCCACAGAAATCATACAAGGGGTTAGCTTTATATTGAGATCACTCCAGGTTGTGGGGCAATGAAGAACATTTGGGTGGATTTTGTTTTCACCGGGGATAAACTGGAAGTGAAATTGTGAGGACCTAGACATGTTTCCATCTTCATTAACTCCAGTCTTCATTCTAATAGAGGGGAATTGCAGCTCGGGTTGGTATGCGCCATGTATTTGCGAAGGCCCAGCATTTTGGCTCAGCTTCTGTTCCTTGAAGTAGGGGGTCGAGGTAGCCTGGTAGACTTGAGGGCGAGAACTAGCCGTCTTTGAATCTCAGCTCAGGTAAGTTTATTAACCTTTCTGAGCCTCAGTTTCCTACTCTAAGGAAAAGCAATTATAATCCTGGCATTTGAAGACATTGATAGCACATATGAAATACCCCGCATAATGCCTGAATTTAGAAGACATTTGACATTTGTCAGCTTCCTTCTCTTTCTTCAGATTTATTATTCATTCATTACATATAATTTATTATCCTTCCCTGTCTGTCTAATTTATTAGGAAAGCCTCATAGTGTGGGTAATCACTTAGAGGAGTACTTACACATTTATTGTGCATACAAATCACCTAGGGCTCTTACTACGCTGCAAATTCTGATTCAGCTGGTCTGAGGTGTGGTCTGATTCTGTACTTCTAATTAAACTCTCGATGACTCCAGTGCTCTTCTGAGGCCTTCACTTAGAGTAGCTTGAAGTGTGCTATATTCTTTCCTCCCTGGTATCTCATCATTATCTAAGAGATTCATGTTAGTGTTATCATAGTTTTACTCCTTTAACCTGTATATCCAGGATACCATTTGGAAAAGTATCAAAGGTTGTATGTTGCTATGCACCTAAGTTTCCTTCTCATCCTAGTATAGGCAGTCAGTGGTAGAGGTCTAGAAATGAAATTTATTATATACATTTTTCTCCATGAACCTAGAGTCCCAAAGTGTTTCACATAGAAGACTGTGTTCCTGTCTTGTTGAAGTCTCCTCTCAGAATCTGGGTCCTTCCATGACTCGGACCACAGGTCAGATAGGATAGTGAAGTGGCCTCTATCTTTACAGTTTGGAAGGAGCTGACTTGAAGATTATGCCTCTACCCTCACTGTGCACCTGAGATGTTTTTTAGGCCTATGTGTCCCAGCTACTCACCATGTCCAGTTAGATTACATTCTTTTCAATGTATAGAGATGGAGGGGCCCACTTTTGTTCTAGTGCTCTCTCATTTATTTATTTTTGTGTTATGTACTTAAAGAGTGCTTAATGCATTTTGATGGTTCTAATTTTAGCAGGTTTTTCAGATTTACTTTTTTTTTTTTTTTTTTTTAAAGGAAAAGTGCAGGCAGGAATGAAAGTGAGCAGGGAGGCAGGCAGATGGGAAGAAAGAGGAGAAGGAAACACTTTATTCTTTAATTCAGTCGTTCATTAATGGTTGTTTCTCAGGCCCCAGGTCTTGAACTGGCGACCTAGGGATATATGTAGACTGTGTCTGGTTTTAACCACTAGGCAACCAGGGTGTGCTCTGACTTACTTTTGAAAACTCTCTTCACTATTGTTTCTTTCTAGTTTCTGATCTTTTAAATGTCAGAGACCCTTCATTTTTCTTTCCTATACTACTTACTGGAGTTTTTCAGCCTGAACTATTGCGATCAGTCACATCTGCTGTGTTCATTTTGGAAACTGACTGTCATTGTCCTCAGGCAACATTTCTTGGAGTAAAAAAATACAAAAGTTACAAATCTGAAATAAAGATGCAAAGAAGAAATAATAGAGTCCTTCTTCTTTTTTAATTAAAGCAAGCCTGTTTTCCCTTCCCGAGAACACTCCAAAGTGTCTACAAGTTAAAGCTTGGTCACCAGCCATGTTATAAAACAAAGCAAGTCTACACCAGTCTTTTTAAACTTACCTAGTTCCTATTTCTGAAGAGTTCCTCCTACCTGGCAGGGCTCTACCTAGTAGGTTTGCCAATTTGGGGAAGAATTTGACAATAGCCCCAAGTAAGAGTCCAGACATTTTGAAAGTCAGGGTGGAGGATTGCAGGGGAAGCAAATAAAGAAAATGTTTGAGAGAAAAAAAAAAAGCAAGGGAGCCATTGATATTTTTACCTTATTCAGATATATCAGTCAGTCATAAGAGAAAGTAGATAGCACTCAGTAGTAATGGGCAATTTACTTAATAGAGGCTATTGATAGAGGTGTAGGTATAGGTGAAACTTGGGACTAGTTGTCACTGAATTGTTATTGCTCTTGGGCCTGAAAGTGACTTTAGCAGGGGTGACCTGACCACACTCTCTTCCCATCCCCAGTAGTCCATTTTGCCAGAGTCCTCTTCCGAAGAAGCCACAGGAGCAGAGCACACAGGAGTCTCTGAATATAGGTCATGCTGGGCAGACACCAGGAGCAGGCGGGTGGACAGTACACCCAAGAGAGCAGGCAGAAGCTGTCTGACACACTAGTTTTACCTTTTCTTTTAAAAGACCTGTCCACCTGGAGATAATATCAATACTGTGATCTCCCTGAGGTAAGACACTGACTTGTTCATTTATCAGTAGGATGCTATTTAAATGGTGTTGAGTGGGTGTGCCCTTGTGGCTCAGGCAGCTGAAATCACTGGGTTGTAGACCATAGAAAGCTCAAGGACTCAGGTTCGAAATCTAGGTAAGGAGGTAGGGTATGACTCAAATAAAAATCAACTTTAAAATAAAGTTCTTTTATTCATCTCTTTCAAACAAATAAATAAATGAATGAATAAATGAATGAATGGTGCTGAGTGAACAAATGAACAGATGGAGCTGTTTATTTGTTTCATTTCTCTGGACTTGCACTTAGGGTGGTTGACAATAGCTAGGTGATGCTTTCTTGTGGAGGGTCCTGTATTTTGAACAGCAAGGCTTTCTATAGGTGTGGCTAACTGACGCAGAGATCAAGACTTACTGTCTAGGGAATTATTCTACTTTTTATAATCTCATTAATAAAGCTGCTAAGTAGGGGCTGGTGGCTCTGTTTGACATGTGGACCATGTACAGTCAAAGGACATGACCTGGGTTCGAGACCCAGGGCCAAGGTGAAAAACCAAAACAAATAAACGAATAAAGATTCTTCTTCCTTTCTTTAACACACTTCTTCCTCCTCTCCCTTCTTTCCTCTCTTTAAAAAAACAACAGCAACAACAAGTGTGCCTTGGTGGAGCAGTGGTTAGATCAACTGATCAGAAGGAGTCTAAGCCATATATCCTGGGTTTGAGTCCTGGGTCTCGGGGGAGAACAACCAGTGTGAATAACTAAATAAAAAAATGCATAAAAATGCCTTTTTCTTCTCATTCTTCCTATGTATACCTTTCCTTAAAACAAAACAAAACCTCACAAAAAAAGCATCAAAAAACTGCTAAGCAAAGAGGACTTAATGCATTATTATCTTAAATCATTTGGTATTATTATTATTTTTACAAATATCCAGGTTTAGGTAGGTAATACGTTTCATGACTCTTTATCCCTTCTCAGTGATGATTAAGTTTGTACTGTTATTTTTCTTACTAGAGCCTCTCTGGCCAGCAGATGGGCAAGCTGTTTAATTTGGGAGCCCATGTGATATTTGTTTTTTTTCTAGGCCGTTTCAAGAGAAGAACAACACAAAGGGCTAAATTAGTCTCATTAATTATCTCTAGGGGCTTTAAAAGAAGGTCTGTGAATAATGTCAGGTTTCTCCTAACGACCAGAGGGCAGGAGTCAGAGTAGAAAAGTATTTACCGGCTTTGGAAAAGTTTCTTATGTATTCAAATTAACTTCCCTAATGATCCTCAGACATTCCTATTTTGCAGGGAGAGATAGAGCTAAATGCCACAAATGATGTGTTCTGAGGCATCTGGGTTCTTGCCGCGCTTAGGTGAGGGAGCAGAAGAACATGCATTGGTTGGGAGGGGAGCGAATCCCTTCTTGCTAGAACTTTCCTTAACAGCATAGGGGTCTCAGGTTGTGTGTGTGTGTGTGTGTGTGTGTGTGTGTGTGTATGTTTGAAGGCAGAGATAAAAGAAGCAGGGAGATGGCAGAAGTGGTGAACCTCAGAATCCTTCAGTCTTAGGGAAAAAATTAACTTTTTCCTTCGCTAAGTACAATTGAGTCCTTGCGTTTGTTTCAATCTTTTCTTGAAGTTAGCTTTCCATAGGCGTCATTCTATACACTTCTTTTTATTAATGTCTTTGATAACTCTTATTCTCACAAAGTCTACTGATGTCATACATAATTCAAGTATGTGTGGATGTTGATTTACAGCCTTTGCAAGTCACTCTGCCTGATTATAACTCTTGGAGGACATTGTTTTAAAGGAAAGGTGCAGGCAGGAATGAAGGTGAGTAGGCAGGCAGGAAGAGAGAGGAGGAAGAAGTATTTTTCTAAAATTCATTTAGTTGTTCATGTCGTTTCTCCCCCACCCCCAGGCCCAGGACTCAAACCCAGGGGTATGTGTCTTGCTCGCCTTTGGAGAAGACTGACTAATCACTGCTCCACCAGAGCACACCGCCTGGAGGACATTTTATGGTTCTATCGCCAATGTTCCCAAAGACAGAAAAGGTGTGGCAGGCTCACATGTCACTCTGACATCACCCAGAATAACAGTCATTCTCTGCTCTCACCTATACCCCTTGCTGTTAGGTCCCCCCATTAGTGGTTCTCTGAGTTCTGGTCATGCCATCTCTGGCTAAGGCTATGGACCTAGCTCTGAGGTTTGCTTTTTTGTTGGAAGCGTGCAAGTTTTTCCTTAGACAGCACCTTAGATTTTAAGAAAATCCTTTTGTTTCTAGTTTCTTCACATCACTTAACCTTTTAGGATTTTACCTTTTTGCTTTCAGTCTGGGGATGGAGGGCTAGGACTACTGGAGAAGCCAGCCTATGGGCCTGAAGCTGAAGTTTACAGTGTAAGGTATTTTGTTGGGCAGACAGTAAATGATAAAACACTAAAGACATACCATGCTGAGAAGTATGAGCATCAAGGTATTGAAAACCATTCAGGCAAGAGATGATTAGATCAGTGTTTCAGATTCATTGCCCTAGGATGATCTTCCTGTAAGGCAAGGGAGAAACAAGGGCCTGCATCAAGTTTTAGAGGAAAGAGGAGAAAATTCATGAATGAATAGTGGAGTTAGGAAATGGATGATATTAACTCTAAGTGCTGTAGAATTTTATAGAAATGGGCGGGGGGTGGGTGCTATCGTGCAGACAATATTTGAGGAAGACTATATTGGAGGAAGATTTGAGTATCCAGCTCAATGACTTGCCCATAGTAAGTAGTCAGTAAACTTGGTGTGAAATGGTATCAGAGTTTATGAGAGACGACAGAAAGTAATAATAGGTTGTATAAATATGTGAGATAGCCTGGGAGACAAATGGAATTGGAAATGAGTGGAGATAATATGCTTTCATATGCAAAATAGTTGCACATTTTGAAAGGCTTTGAAATGCCAGGTTGAGGAGTTTGAACTTATTAATCAATAGGAAGCCATTGGAGTCCTCTTTATTTTTTTTTTAATTTAGAGATCCTTAAAAGGATATTTTGACATTTTCTGCTTGGATTAGAATTATGTTTCTGTACTGAGCCTCTTCATCTTGGTTGGAAAAAAAGTGTGCCTGGTGAGATGATTCTTGTGATTCTGACATTTGAAGAAAATGCCACAGAGACAATATTACTTTTGGACCGGAAAATACAGTTGGATGACCTCAGTTTGTCTGTGGGAAGACTGTGGAATGGTTCATTGTTGGGACACATAGGAATCTGAGGTAGAAATGTCTGAGTGCTTATTTGAGATTTTTAGTGATAGCTGTCTAGAAAGGGATGAAACAAATAGAAAGATGGGAGAAACTTCTTGCCCTCTGGAGTCTTTTAGAAAATAACAAATCAGGTGTGCCCTTGTGGAGCAGAGGTTGAGTCAATCACCTCTGAAGGGGCAAACCGCATATCCCTGGTTTTGAGTCCCAGGTCTGGGAGAAAACAACCAGTATGAACAACAAAATAATAAAATAAAAATGTTTCTGCCTCCTCATGTCTTCCTGCCTTCCTGCTTACTTGCCTTCATTTCCGCTTGAAAGTTTCCTTAAAATAAAAAAAAGCAAATCAGAGCATGCATAGTCAATATCTCATTCTACCCCATGGAAGACATTAGTTGATCTTGGTATGTATTCCTGTCATGCTCACTAGTAGTCTTAGGGTCTTGGTTAACACAGTGTTCCAGGCAGCTATTATAACTTGATTAGTACTGGCACTAGAATTCAAACCTATCTATCTTGCCTGGAGTAAGAAACAATGAAAAATAGATCATGACTGTACTTGCAATTCAAATGGTTTTTTACTTTTTCAGGTGGAACTTGCTGAAATCTGCGCCAAGAGTGAACATTATATTGGCACTGAGGGAGGAGGAATGGACCAGTCCATATCATTTCTTGCAGAAGAAGGAACTGTGGGTAGCAGTGAGCTATATGGAAATGTCAACTAGAGGAAGGTCTTGAACGTTTGTTGCTGGGCAGTCTGTTCTAGTAGGGCTCTATTGTGGGATGGTATTTCTCGACCGCCATGTAATTCAAGGATACCACCAGTTCGTTTACTCTTTCGTGTTGAGTCACCTTTCCTTCAAGCTTCCGGAATCATACCTCAGGTCTCTTTTTCTCTTGTGTCTGTTTTTCCCCCATCCATTTCTCTTCATTGTGAAGATGAGATTTCTCAACTCCCTAGTTATTGGGACCTTCCTTCCCACTCTTGTCCCAAATCACTTCATCTCATGGCATTTTCCTAATCTCGTGTTGGTTTTAAACCCAAATGTTAGGTCTCTTACCAAATATATTCACAACCCCTCTTTTTATAATTTACTCTTTGGTATCATTTTTCTCTGTCAACATTTCTGGGGCTTTAGTGGTGGGAAGAAGAATGTTGACAGTAAGCCACAAAAGAATTCCATAGCTAGATACCTCTTTCCCTTGGCTATCAACTCCCTTAGGCAGAGCAGAGACTTTGGTTGTTACCCATAAACTGCCCATTTCCAAAATAGAAGCAGAGATTTCTTTAAAATCTTTTCTTCATTTTTCATCAGATTCTTTACAGGCTTGGCTATTTTCCAAGGATACCTGGATTTCTTATTAAGAATATTTGTTGTTGATTCCCCAAGCCAAAGAGGCATGAGGAAATTTGGTTTCATGCTAAGAAAATATTCTGGATGTTTTGGATGAGATTAGATAGTTAGACATGATGGCAAGAACCCTGATGTTAATGTAAGTTAGCTATAGAGTGTGAGCAAAGTTCAAATACTTTGCGTTTGCAAAGCACTTCACCATTTGACCTCTGCTTTACCACTTCATCCTAACCTCTCACCATTCCTCTCCTTCAAACTCTAAGCTCCAGTCATATTTCAATTCCCAAAGCTCTAGTAACACCATGTTGTTTTTAACCTTTAGACTTGCATATGCTCTTCTCTTTTCTTGACATCCTATTTGGGGAAAGAAACTCTGCCTGACTCTTGCCCTACCTTTAAGACTCAGTTTAGATTTCCCTTTTTTCAAAGAAGCCATTACTAGGTTCAGTTTGACCCGAGTGTTTTAACTGTATGCCCTGATAGCTGCCATTTTAACATAATCTGGAAATGTGTTTATCTACTTGACTATCTTTACTACTAGACTATAAGCTCTGAGGGTTGGGGCAGTGTCTGTTTTGTTCACTGTTGTATTTCCAGAGTCTAGTACAACAGATATGTTAGTAAGTAATGTTTGAATGAATGAGTGTATTTTTTTTGGAAAAAGTGTAGCTAAGGTAAATGCATAAATAATGAGACATTTTCTGATTTCTAATACGTTATATCTCACCTGTCTTTTTTTTCCTAATAGGCCAAGTTGATAGAATTTAGTCCTCTGAGGGCAACTGATGTGAAACTCCCAAGTGGAGCAGTATTTGTGATTGCCAACAGTTGTGTGGAAATGAACAAGGCAGCAACTTCCCATTTCAATATAAGGGTGATGGAGTGTCGGCTGGCAGCAAAGGTAGGAACTTGACAAACCAGTGAAACTTGAAGTAGGCTGTCTCGTGTCTTTTTTCTTAGTTCCCTATTTATCTTTTTCCTTAAACTTTAGGGCAACATTGTGTTTGCAGTGGTATTCTAAATGAAAGTGTCTAGGCACAGAGAAATCAGATTACAAACTATGGAGACAAATAAGGCTGGTAGCACCTTGCAACCTTTAGCTATTTGGAAGCTATATGAGCTTTACAGTTGTATCTTGTGGCGTTGGGATGACATAGGGGAGAAGAGAGCAGCTTTTTTTCTGTGAGGCGCAGGCCATAGGCCAGGTCTATGGGTAGAGAAAGTTCTTTGTAGGCAATTTATGTGAGGTGGCCACGGCTGGTCTTGTTACCTTAACAAAGGCAGTGGCAGCCTCAACCCCTCGTCCTCTCAGATGCACTATTTTTCTACTGGGTCATCACTGTTCACTCTAAAAGTACATTCTTGGTGTAACCCCACTGTGCCCAGAAAACTTCTACCCATCTACTAGGAAAACACAAACTATAAGAGAGTCTTGATATTTCTCAGTTTCACAGTTTGGAAGATCCCTGACTGTCAAGGCTTAATCTACTTAGGAAGAAATCGTTGAAAACCTGTTGTACACCTAACAGCATGGAGATATGCAGAAAGATATAGGACATGAGACTAGTGAAAGTAACGCTTTAAAATTAGGGGGATCTGAAACAGGAAATGGCGAGTACGTGATTGCTTGGTATGTAATCAGGTGCTCTAAAGAGTGACGCAGAAATTAAATGTTACAGAGGATCCAGAAAGGTCCATGATATGACTAGAAATTGGAAAGAGCCAAGTTGGATCAGATGCTCTATTCACTTCCTCCCAGTCATTCTTTAAGTAGCAGTTTGAATGATGGTTTAGACATTTAAATCTCATCAGGTAATTCCCCTGCTTAGCACCTTTCAAAAGCTTTATATTTCATTGGAATAAAGTAAAAAGTCCTGATCGTTACCTGGAGAGCCTTGCAAGAGCTGATGCCTGGATGCCTCATTCTTTTCCTCTCTTGACATCCCCCATGCCCATTACAATTCAGCTATGTTTGCTCTCACCTCGGAGACTTTGCCCTCCAGCCCTCTTTGAAATCTCAGCCTAAATGTCCCTCAGGGAAGTCTTCATTGACTCTTTACATCCAAACTATGGTAGGACCTCTTTCATATTTTACAGCACTTGCTCTGCTCTGTTATGGTACATGTTACAATTATTTACTATTGACCTCCTCTTTCTGATTCAATTTTATCTGAGAACGAAGAATGTGTCTTGTTAACTCGATATCCTCAATACCTGGCATAGCTTAGGCACTGGGTAAATGAATTGCATAAATATGTATTACATTGCATGAATCAATGACCACTCCTTGTATTACCTGCCCTGCCTCAATTGTTTGGCTCAATTTCACAACTTTTTATAAGTGCCTGTTGTGTGCTCAGGACTGGATTAACTACCATGGAGATGTGTAAAGTATAGTTATTCCTTATGACTGACATACTATTTTGCCCTTTTCTCTCAGTGCCCCCTGCAGCTGTGAAGTTGGGGAGAGTAAGATATGATGAGATATGATGAGTCAGAAAATAAAAGGTTTTTTCCCCCTGGAAAATTTTGGTGTTTTTAAACATTTAAAAAAAAATCATGATTTACATGTTTCAAATTTGGAAATTATTCATTCAGACAATTTAAAAATGTTTAAAAGGTGTGTTTTAATATTATATTCTTCACAGTGTCAAATTAATGCATAAGCGAGAAGTAATGTAGCAAACATTTTGATATCAAGATTTTCACTGAGCTATTCTATCTTTAGGAAAAGCTTCCCCTTTCACGAGATGGAAGAAATGAGTGTTTCATTTGTTTAAGGGTTTATTCCTGTGTTGATATTTTATCTTGAGGTCAGTGAGTAAGTGTTGCCTTCCCAAGGAGACATCAAACATACACAATATTATTTTCAGAGTCTTATCACGAAATTAGCTATCTTCTATGAGATGCCTAGGTGAGCTAAAACAAAAACTACAAGGGAGAAATGGATCCATGTTATGAAATGGGTTCACGTTGCCGCTACCTTCTTCTAAGGATGCAAGAAGAAAGCGAGGGGTATGTTTTGGTGCTTAATCTCTGTAGTGAACATTGCCGGTAATGGGGATGTGCAAAACAGCAACAAATAACACTTAGTTTCCCTTTCCTCCATCTCTCCAGATTTCTCTTTTGAAAAGGAGTACCTGTTGCCCCTACTTTGTGTAGGGAAGTACACTAAACTAATAAGGATGAACTTTTCTTTGTCCTGCTTTAATATTGATAGTTTCTTCTATTCTCAAGTTTCCTTTCCTTCCCCACTTCTTGCCTTCTGTCCCCTGCTCATTCCCGAAGTTAATTGATGCAGATTTATTAAGTCAGTAATATAGAGTCATTTGAACTAAAATTAAAAACAGTTCAAAGAAAACTCAGTAGAGATTTATAATTATCACAGTACTTGTGTAAATATACTTTTAAGTGAAGCACATTTGTCTGTTCTTAAATTAACAGTGGCCAGAAATCTTTAATGAGCACAAACTTTTTCATATTTTATACATATCCAATGGTGTAAACTTTTCCATAAATGTTTATTGTCTGTAAAAGAGAGTATCCTCTAATTATATTGAGGGATAAAATGTGTGATGCCAATAATAAGTATTATGGGAAGTCAAAAAGGGAAAAGAAATTATGCTGCTGCTTTTTGCAGTCCCTGAACAACTCATAGCAAAGAGGGAAGCAGTGAAGGAGAGAATTTCATGTGGTCCTTTACACTTAAAGGAAAATTTACAGGGATTCTTTATTGAGACTGTCTCGTCAGAGGCAGTCACTCACCAGTTTTCTAGCTCTTGCCTCTGTGGTCAATATGGAATTATTCTCTGTCTGGTTGTACAATGTGAAAAGTAGATATATATTCTGGCATGTTTCCTTAAATTTGAGTGGAGAAAAACCAAATACCGAAGAAAGTGGTCAATTTTACTCAGCTTGTTGATTCAGCAGAACATATTCTGCCAAGACTCTAGTGTAGAGCATTCAGAGGACGGCCAGTCCAAGCTGCAGGGCAGGGGATGCACATATTGGGGAATGGGGTTGATGGGTTTAGTGGAAAGAGCAGGAGCTTTAGTGCTGAGGCTCACGCAGACTTGGTCATGGAAGCAGTGGGAAGTCATTAATTTTGTTAGCAAGGTGTTTCAGAAATATTTATCTGGCAGTAGGAACTTTTGCCCTAGTTAAAGAGAAGTGGGTCTTAGGGTGTTAGTGAAGATGGCATGAAAAGCAAAGACTAAGAGAAGATAGGTTTCAACTTGGTAAAAGGTTGGATATAAAGTGTTTTCTAATTAGGTTTCTGTCTTCCTTTTGGCATGAACACCATTTGAGGACGTTTTCTGTGACCACTCTCCCCACTCCCACTGTGCTGAGTCCTTTTATATGCTGGTACCACATCCTGTATTTTCTCATTATAATAGCTGATCACCATTGGGTTAAGTTATTCATGGAGTCATCATTATCATTATTATTATTAAATTTTTAGAAGCACGTTACTTGTTTTCATTTAGTTGTTTACAGTGGTTGTTCCCCCAGACTTTGGGTCTTGAACCTGGAATCTTGGGATGTATGTGGCACTGCTCCCAGGGTATATTAGACCACTATGCCACTGGGGTGTACCCAAGTCATGCTTACTTAACATCTGTCTCCTCTGGTAGACTGTGAGCTCCACGAGGTCAGGAGCCATCGGTGCCTTTGTCACTGCAGTCTGCCGCAGGCCTACTCAGTGAACTCTCGTTGCACGCATATGTTGGAGAGTAAAGGCAAAGTGTTCAATCAATACGAACTGCAGTTTTAACCTGAAATAATGGGTGGAAAACATAATACTGCCACTGATAGGCTTGGAGAAGGTAGAATGGAAGCTGACTGGACAGGGTGAGATCATGAAATTTCCCCATGGAATTTTCTTATAAGTGGTTAGAAATTTGAACTTGGAATGTTTCTCTTCACTAGGGCTATTAGATTTCAGATGTAATTGTTCTGAGATAGTAGTTGAAACCAAGAGTTAAACTTGGTTTGCTGAAGGAAAGAATGTGGCAAGAGAAGATTTCAGAAGGCCAGGGTTTAAACTTAGAGAATGGCTTCAATTAAATAGTAAAAGGAGAAAAATGAGTCATGGAAGGAATTGCTGTCAGGACCAGAGAGGTGAGAGGGAATCCAGGAAAATTCAGTGCTATAGAAACCAACAGAACAGGGAATTTGAAGAAGGTAGATACTAAAGAGTGCCAGAAGCCACCTGAGGATTGAGGGGACTGAGAATATCCGGTGGTTTAGATGTAACCCTTACGAGGCCTATAACCATATAGTGGTTATGGAGGACCTGGAATTACTGACTATGGGCAACTAGTTCTAGCTATTGGATGATGAAAGAGGGAGAAATGAAGAACAGTAACTTTAGGAATAAGAAATTTTAAGACCTAAAACAGCTATATTTATTCGAAGGCATGGGGAAAGGTGTCAGGTGGGAGTAGTAGAGGTAGGAGAATGTGGGGAGGGAAGGAAACTTGACTCTCACAGAGTGCCTCTTCCAGGCCAGGCAAAGTGCCAGGTGTTTTTATTATTATATTATTTAATCTTCATGCTAGCTTGTCAAATACCCCATTTTGTATACTGGGCATTTCAGGCCAAGATAAGTTGTGATGTATTTTAAGTAAGCACAGAAGTCCAGACCTGTCAGCCTCTGCTTTTTCCATAGTGCCCCTGAAAGGGTCAGCATGAATGAGATCCAGAGCATGAAGCCTGGGATGCCTTAAAGAAAAGAGATCCTCTGCTGAGGGAGTAGTGAGGATCATCTCAGATCCATTCTGCACAGTCGTGCAGGTTTCTTCAGATTTATTCTGTGGCTGCAAATTAATATGGAGAATATGAACATTGGACATGAATAACATTGATGAAGTCAATGTGGTGAAAAAAATGACAGCCATGTATAATCCTACTTATGTTAAATTATATGTAGGTATTCATTAAGTATGCATAAAGATACATACATATAAAATCATATATATATATGGATAAGTGTCAGAATTGGTAATTAATTGATGGTTACCTCATTGGGGTACTTACATATGATTTATTTTACCATATATTTCTTTTAAGAGAGGAAGGGAGAAGGGGAAGAAGCGTTTGGAAGGAAGGAAGGAATTAAGGAAGGAAGGAAGAAAGGAAGCACTTTTATTTATTTTGCCTCCCACCCCCTTGCTCTGGGTCACAAACCTGGGTCCTTGGGCTTTACATGGTCTACACCCCAGTCACTGGCTTAGGACCTGAGCCACCAGGGTACGCCACTTTTATATTTTTGCACTTTGAACTTTTATTTTCTTTCTTTAACTCTAAAAAATCAGCATGTGTGATTTATATTACCAGAACCAGTAACACAGCTGTGGATAAGAAGTTGTGGAGTGAATACTGTTTTAAGAGTTAACTCAAGGAAAGATTTAGAAATTTTACCATTTGATGATCTGGTGAGAGGATTTGAAACTTAATGTACCAATGCATTAGTACTGCTAAATGCACTGGAAAGGTAAAACAGAGATGGATTCTCACAGACAGGCTCCCAAGTTAGGGTGCATATCTTAGCACTCTCCTCCTGGAAGCCGACTCTTACTGAGAGTTCCAGAGACTCTTGAACTGAGGGTTTTTTTTTTTTTTCTGACTCAGAAGAGCTCTTGCATCTGGAAAAACCTGGAAGTAGTAGGGAGATAATACGCTTGGAAGCAGCCCTCAACCAACAATGGATGGCAGTGGGTAAATATTCTGACTTTCCTGCCCGTGGTCAGATCTGAAGTTTATACATACAGCTTCCAGAGGGACTAACAGGCCCTTGCTCACGTGTCCACCCCACATATGCACCACTTACTGACGTCTCTCTCGGTCTCACTCTCCACTCCTCTCTCAGCTCTTCTTGTAATCACCCCCACCTACCCAAATTCTTGTTACAGGATCTGCTTTTGACAGAAACAAACCTAAGACAAAATCGTCCTAGCACTGTTTATCTGCCTCATTCCATGATTGCGGTCAAAACACTTGTTGCCTCCTTTCTTGTCCATAGAGCATGATACAGGTATAGGAACCTCCCAGAGTGGTATCTGACGTGGATACTTAATGCCTGTAGTGGCAGAAAGAAAATGGGGAATGATGACAAAGGACTGTTTGCTCTTATTTCTCTACCCTGCTGTAGATGAGGAACTTGGGATGAAATGACCCATAACTCTGACTCACAACCTTCTTCACAAATGTGAAGTGTGAAGTAGGCCAGTCGCCAGGGCTGCAAGTGTGAATTCCCTCATGAAGTTCTGTCTTTGAGCAGAAGCAATCCTCCTCAACCCCTCCCTCCTCTGCAAGTCACCTTTTTGTTTCTTGGATAAAATGTCAAAGAGCTTAAGCAGCTTTCCTGTTTTCTTCCCTCATGCAAGAGTATGTTAGGCTGCCTTTGAAAACAACCTGGGTGGGTTGCTGGCTTCCCTAGTAAACTTTTCCTCACACCGTCCTGGCCCATTTCCTGGGATCAAATGCCTGAGGTATTAACACTATGCAAGTGTTAATTATTTCTGTTAGTTCGTTGCTGATCTCAGTTGCATTTGGATCTGTGTTTCAAGAAAGATCACCAATGTCAGCTCTTTTTTTTCTGTATAAAATAAAGATTTTATATTACTCTTGTTTTATGTATAAGTTTTCTCAAATTATTTCTTGAATACATTGAAAATGTAGACTATGAATAAGTGAATTAAATGAATGAATGTATGAATGAGTGAATCAACCAATCAGTCAATCTGTGGAGGCATCATTTCAGCACTGCTAATAAACACTAACTGAATGCACATAACAAACAAGATCAGAGGGAAGCTCTTAGCTTGTGTCCTTACTTTAAAAATGGCACCATAGTCTGTGAAATAATTCAACAGAAAAACATAATTCTATTGTCTCTTTTCCCATTTTCTGCCTTAAAATTGTTAACTCCTTTAAAATATATGAGCCAGAGCTTTTAAAGGAGGATTAATGAATATTAGAACTTCTGTTATTAACATTCTTCAGAAGTGAGTGGCCTTAACCCAAGTACAATGATCTTTTGGTAAACCCTGTTTCCTGTCGAAAAGAAAGAAAATCAAATCATCAGCATAATAGGCGAGTAAATGAAATGCACATTTCCTTGCAAACACTGCCCCTTCTTTTGCTTGCTTCTTTGTGCTGTCTGTTCTGTCTGCACCTGCCATTCTCACACCCAGGGAAGAGCTATCAGAGGCCTAAGCAGGGGAGAAATCTGTTGCTTTGCTTGTCACCTGCTCTGAAGCACTTACTCAGTGGTTTGGGGAGAATGGAAGAAACATAATCTGAACTGGAGTTCCTGTGAGTGGACCTGGTTACAAAGGTTTGGTTGGTAACTTTATCAGATTGTAAGTGTGCCTCAGGATACAAATGGAAACCAGACTCTTTTCTTGAATATGGAGAAACATACAGCAGTGCTACCAGCCACCTAATGAAGTGGTTTTTCAAAAGGTCACCAATGAGGTTTTCATTTAAAATCTGGGACTTCACTCTAAACGCCCAGATACTTAAATTCATTAGCCATTTTCAAAGAGGCATGTAGTAAACAGGAAGTGCTTTAATGAGATCAGGCGTACAGTGTCCACCTCAGGACCCAGGTCACATGAGATTTGAGTAGTTTTCTGCAGAACTTTATAGAGAGCGGTACATTTAAGGATGAACTGAGTAGGGATAAAAGAGCACAGTTATTCAAAGAAATAGCCCTGATGGAGAGTGGTGATAGGCCAAAAAAGTCAGCAAGGGATTAGTTTTTATTTGTTTATTTATTTATTTATTTTTTAAGGACAAGTACTTAACCAGTCTCTTAGTGTTACACAAGCATATTTTATATATTTTATTCCAAACAGCTGAACTCAGTGTGCATTTTTAAGCAATGGTGAGAAATTTGGATAGGTTGAACGGAAAAAAAAAAAAAAGAACTTAAAAGTTGAACTTGGTTAATTAAAATAGTAGTACTAATTTCTGAAACGAAAACTGACCATTATCTTGGTTTGAACTTGCAGCTCCTGGCTAAGCACAAAAGCTTGCAGTGGGACAAAGTCCTGCGACTGAAGGAGGTGCAGGCCGCACTAGGGGTCAGTCTGGAAGAAATGCTGTCGATCACAGAGGCTGCCCTTCATCCTGAGCCCTATAGCCCTGAGGAGGTCTGCAGGTGTCTGGGAATTAGCCTTCAAGAACTCTGGACCCAAATCCTGAGTCCAAACACTGCAGATGGTGAGTCTGCTGGAGAAACAGGGCATGGGTTGACCTCACAGCCAGAAAGATTTCCCCTTCCCTGTGGATCTTACTGATTAAGCATGTTTGCGGGAGTTTGGAGAACATGTGTGTTTTGGCAAACATTCATTTATGCATCAACAAACATTTCCTGGTCTGCAGTATGCTAGGCATTCTGGTTAGGTAAAGATGAATATTACACAGGCCCTGTCTTCAAGAAGTTCATAATTCAATAAGATTCTCTTTTTTCATGTTTTCTTTTCCTATCCATTTTCCTGATTAGTAAACTAATAAAGGTGTAAGTTAGAGTAGTGGCAAACAGCTTAGGTTGAAACTCAAAAGTAGGGTGGTCCACTTCAGTGTGGAAGCCTTTTCTATTTGCCTGTTGCTTTCAAGTAATTTTGCTTCTATACTGATGACTACAGAAACCTGAGATGAAGGCCAGTTAAGATTGGAGGCACGTGATGAAAACACTGAGAAGTATCGGTTGTCTGTTTATAGGAAATCCATGCTGGGGCAGGGACATCTTGCTAAGATCCCATTGCCTCTTGGGGTGGAACTGGAAGTGGTGGGAGTAGAGCAGAAAGATCAACCCCAGAGCCCCATTTTCATTTAATTCAGTGAGTTTTGCAAGTGGTTATTGAGTGACCACAGTGGATTTATCTTCAAAACAATGTCTTAAAACTGTGACCACTGATAACTTTAGGATAAGATAAAGGGATCAGGCAGGTCCTGGTGGAGCAGTGGTTAGCCCAATTGCTTCAGAAGGAGCAGGCCACAAACCCCTGGGTTCGAGTCCCAGTGGGGAGGTGGGAGGCAGCCAGTGTGAACAACTAAATAATAAAACAATGTGCCTCTTCCTCCTCTCTCCCTGCTTACCTGCCTGCTTGCCTTCATTCATGCCTGCACATTTCCTTAAAAAGAACAACAAATAAATAAATAAAGGAATCATTTTAGGGCAGGGACAAGATTTAATTTCCATATTTGCCGGTTCCAATTTAATTTAATGAGCATTTATTGGGGTGAGTAAACTAGACTATAGACTGAATCGGACTTGGCACTTGATTTGTAAAATTCTCTTTTATTGGAACACAGACATAGATTGGCTGTGGTTGCTTTTGTATTTCAACAGAAGAGTGAATAGTTGTGACAAAGATTGAACAGCCTACAAAACCTTAAATATTTACTACCTGACCCTTTGCAAAAAACGTTTGCTGACCTCTGCTCCAGAAAGGCAACAGGACAAAGGGTAGTCTGAATGCCTGGGTCTGTGTCTCAGCCTTCTTTACTAAGTACATTTCTGAAGTTCTTAACTTTTCTATTGTTTCAGTTTTGCTATGAAATAGTCAAAATGTCTAGTGCTCAGTAACAGAGGCATTTATAAATATCAGACTTTTGTTATTTCTCCTTCTCTCTCTTCCCCCCTCCTTCTGGACCCTGAGAGTGAGCATTGGGAATGCAGAGATAAACACAATAAGGTCTGGTGGAAGAGATAAAGAAAGGCAGGTTCAGCATAGAGTAGTAAAATATGCTGATAAAGATGTATTTGGATCAAGGGAGACCAGAAAATAAAGAAGAGCCAGTTTTACAAAGGAAAGCAACCAAATTTAAAGAATAAATAAGAATGTCTTAGGTAGACAAGTGGTCAGAAAGACTGCCAGGTGGACACAACAGCAGGTACAGAGGCAGAGAGGAGTGAGAGTGAATGTCATCCAGAAAACTGTAGATAGTTGAGTGTTTCTTGATATGTGTATGGTGGAGACAGAGATATCAGACTGAGTTTAATAGGCCCAGATCCCCCAAAATATTTTGTGTGCATGTGCTTTATGGATAATGGGAGAATTGATAAAATATTTATTGAATGAAGAAGTTGTGTAGGGCACTGGACAGGGAGAGCTTCCAAGGGATAACCTTTATTCTTCGACTTAAGACATTGTCTAGTTTCTCTAATTCAACAAATATGTATTGACTTCTCAAGGGGGAGTACTGTGCTGGGATCCAAAGACATTCAGGGCACGATTTCTACAGTACAGCGATTTGGTGTCTAACAGAGGACAGTACCGCCCAACAGCCATGGTAAATAATATTCACTGTAATAAAGATTGTTATCAAGAATCCTGAGAATATGGAGGAGAGAGTGACTAAATGTCTGGAGAAGGCAGTTTGAATTTGAGATGGGTCTTAAAAGAAATTATCGCCTTCTTAGCCTAAGAGGAGTGACAGGCTATCCTAGGCAAAGGGTACAGCATGAGGAAAGACAGAGACATGAGTGAATTCTTTGAAAACACACGCCAAGAGGTACTACGTACAGTATGAGTTAGATGCCAAAAAGACTGGCTAAAAGGGTGCCATTATGAGATGACTGTTCTACTCTACATTGCAGAAAAGCCTGAAATAAGGTGTTGTTGGAGAATATTGAAGCAGGGAGGGTCTCAGGAGTGCACAGGAAGTGAAATTGGAATGCAGATTACCTATGTGCAGGAAAAAAGGGAGGGAAGGAAAAAAGAACAGGAAGAAGAAAAGAAGTGGGCAATAAAGAAGGCTGAGGTATAGATGCTGGGAAAGTTATGGAATTATATATAAAATTTGAGTTTGGTGAAGTGGCAAAGTATCTAAATAAAGAGGTAGACCAGGCAAAGATTCAAATTATGGGAGTTTTTGATGAAGAGGCAAAGAAGCCTGAATAGACCAGAATATTCACTATCAAATGATTTTCTTAAAGCACATGAATGTCACTTCTTAGAAACCTTTGGAGGCTCATCATCACCTCATTATCTAATCTTCATACCTGGACATTGAGTTTCTTTTCTGTTTGGCCCTAACTCCACTCTGTTCTGTTGTCCTCAGCCTATATAAACCTGTATGCATAGTGCTGGACCATTCCACTTGCTAGTTACAGGCTTGGTCTGCCTACGTCTTTAATCCTAAACATCACTACATTCATTTACTGGGCCTTTCTCCTTTTTTGAAATGTAGTCCCTACCTGTTTTAAAAGTTCAATATCATTCTTATCTTTTTCTGATCTTTCTCGTTCCAGAGCCCGTTCTTTCTCTGTATCTGTGTTCACTTCTCTGTATCTTCTTGTCTCTCTCCCTTCTTTTTGCATTTTTGGGGAATAAGTTAATTTCTCAGAAAACATTGAAAAAACACAAAAGATGATTGGCTAATAACCACATTAACTGCATTACTCATATGTATATATTTAAGCTCTTTCTCCTTGAAGAAAAATGATTGTTTTTTTTATAAAAATCACACGTGCTTGATTTTACCTCTTTACATTAATTCCCTTACTGACCCACTTACATCACGTTATATAGTTTGCTTATGTTTTGTTTACACTCAGTGAATCAATGTTGAATGAGTGAATCCATTCTGTAATTCTTTCATCCTTAAAGGATTCCTCTTTTGCTTCTTAAATAAAATTTAAAACTCTATAATCATAAATCAGTCTGTGGGAGTCGCAGCTTTTCTAGATTAATGTCACTTGATTTACTTTCTGAATACAGTCATCTAGCCTCAACCAAATTTTCAACTGAATTCTCTTGATACTCGATTTTAACTTTAGGGATTACAATTTGTTTATATATTTGCTTGTTCCTTTCTGAATTTGTACTTTGGTTGGTCTAAGACTTTAAGCAAATGTTTAAAAGGGTCTCTTAACCCTTTAGAAGATGTGGTGCGTATAGAATGTGGCACTGTTCTTAGGTGGTCTGAGTGGAGACAAAGATGACAAGTGCCCTGAGCAGAGGACACTGGAGGGTGCCACCACCCCTTTATCACAGGTACCTACTTCCATATGCTTAGTTTCAAATCGAACACATTTTCCCATCATGGAAATTCATGTCTTTCTCAAAGGGATATGAAATCTGATGTTCTCTTTATATCAAAATTGCTTTGTTTACCTGGATATGCATGTGGGTTGGGAGATGTTGACCTTGAGGTGACAGATCAGGAAGAAATGTTTGCAGTCAAACTGTGGTTACCAGCTCTGCTAAACCAGTCAGAGTTCCAAAGGCCCATGTGCAACTGTTATTTTCTCTTTCCAAATTTATAATAATTAGAAGTTAAAATTAAAAACACACACATAGCAAAATCACCAAACCCTTTAGACACTGTTTAGAATGACTACAATTCAGCATTTGGAAGTCAGCAGGAATAATTTAAGGATTACTTATCAGGCCTTGCCCACAGGTGGGGAGTGTGGAATAGTGTTTGGATTTCTAGAGGTTCAGGGTCCAAGGTGATTTGGGGGATGTGTTTCCTAGGGTACCACCCAGGGGAAAGAGGGAAGAGTCAGAATCAGGGGAGATGGGCGTATGTATCTTAGGATACAAGTTAAGGATACACATTAGAGGACAAACAGAAAAGTTCACATGGAAGTAAATGGAAACTGAGGTAGAGAATGGGTCAGGTGGTTTGGGTGCTATTAAAGAAAGGGATAATTTAAGGAATATTTCAGAAAGGGATAATTTGTTGGAAGCATTCCTTTTGGGAGTACTCAGCACCGTTCTGGGCAGTATATTAAAATCATTGCTTGAATTGCCAACTTTGTCTGTGACCATATGCTGACAAAGTGCTGGTTAGTTGCTGACTAATTTGTTTGGATCCTGTGATTTACAAAGTCATGAGCAATCATGACTTTTGAGTAAGCATAGACCACTGGCATAAACTGGTCTTTAGGAAGACAACTAGACTAGTGCCCCGACTCCAAACAAACAAGCAAAAAAGTATTTACTTTTTGGTTTACACAGTACTCTTCATCCAAATCATCTGATTTGAATCTTACAACAACCTTGAGTTATTCCATAGATGAGGAAACTGAGGTCAGAGAGTTACATGATTTGTAAAGACAACAGCGATGTATCAGTCACTAAATTCTATGATCTCAACACATTAAATTGTTATACTTTAAGAATGTTGGAAGAGAACTTTCCTAAAAAACCTAGAAGAAACTTGGCCTCCCTGAATATTCTTTTTCATTCTGCAAACAAATGATGCCAAAGTTTTCCAGCCATCAGAATATGCTCTCTTGCATCGCTTTGTTTTTGATAGCGCTCTTTGAATTCACACTTGGACTTTTATTAAAAGATTGAAATCTATGTAAATGAAATATACATAGGTCATATAGATTTAACTTAGAGGAACATAGGATAAAGACTGACTTCAGATGGCTTTGCTGCGAGGAATATCCCATAGAGTAGGCTCTAATCTTTCAACATTTTACAGATGAGAAAACAGAGGAACAAAAATATTAAGTAACTTTCCCAAGGTTATACAGCTAAAAGCAGCAGAGTTGGGAATGCTGCTAATCACTCACTGGTTATTAATATCAGCCTAGGAGTGAGACCTATCACTCCTCTTCTCATTTCTTCAGCCCAAGAAAGTCATGTGACTGTGAGGAACTTCAAAGGGGAAGGGGGAAGTGCAGTGTTGACATGTGTAAGGAGAATCGGGACATTTGGAAACTGCTCTAATGATCACCCACTTTCCATCAAATCTTGGTGATACCAATGAGAACCAAATTACTTTCTCACATAGAAATATGAAGTGTACATTTTTTCCCCAGACATCTGGGACAATAAATGTTGCTCTTGACCAAACTGCAAATCATTTCCACTTAAGAATTTGACAAACTGCAACCTTTTGCTAATTGCACATTTCTCTAATATTGGCATTTTATCTATGCCTTGTCTGGTATAAGTGGTAAAGGCCACCTTAGTGCTGGTGGGTTGTCAGTTTTGTAATGTCTTGAGAAGTTTACAGTGTCTTGTAGAGTTCTTATGGTCTTCAGACTGTTGTTTTAGACTATTAGGGTATGGTCCAGGAAAACATCTCCTGTTTGATACTGGCTATTCACTTTCATGCCTTCATTCTTTTTCTGAAGTACCTAGCTTCATGTGGAAGAAAGTTTCCTAATCAGACTTCTAAAATAGAAATGGTGTGTCTCTTCCTACCCCAGTGAGTTTGTTTCTACTTTGTTTCCATGGTAATCAGCAAAAGTAAACACGGTTGCAGTGAATTTTAGCAAGTTGTTGCCAGATATCAAGAATGGCAACTAAATAGTGATCCCTTGTATCTGTATAGCAATTCACAGTTTTAATTATGAGATTTCAGCTGATTGTCATTCATGCTGTAGTTTTTCAGATGAACACGTGATAGAGCATCAGTCTACATTCAGGGAAGAGGTATTTTATATTTTAAAAAAAGTTTGACAGGTGAGCAAAGAGATACTTTTTAATTTATTTTTTATTGTAGTAATTATTCTACACATTAAAATAATTTCCTCTGTATAGATTTCCCATTCCTTAGATATATTTCAAAACATCATGCCCTCCACCAAATCAAGTGTTCTTCCCCATTGTCCAGTGGCCTCCACCACCATTTGCCCCCGCCCACCCCTTTCCCTTTTGGTAACCTCATTTCTGTGCAAATGTTCCAGGCTTGGTTTTGTTTCATCTGTTCCTTTGTTTTGTCTATTCACATTCCATCTATGAGTGAGATCATCTGGTATCTTTCTTCTTTTGACTTATTTCACTTAGCATAATCCTCTCGTTCCATCCATGTTGATTCAGATAACAGGGTTTCGTCTCTTCTGAGGGCTGTGTAGTATTCCATTGTATATATGTACCATATCTTCTTTATCCACTCATCTGATGTTGGGCACTTAGGTAATTTCCAGTTCTTAGCTGTTGTGAATAGGGCTGCAATAAACATGGGGATGCATATATCTCTGCCAATGGGTGTTTTTGTATCTTTTGGATAGATGCCCCAAAGTGGTATGATGGGATCATATGGGATTTCCAGCTTCAATTTTATGAGGAATCTCCAAACTGTATTCCATAGGGGTTGCACCAATTTGCACTCCCACCAACAGTGCAAAAGTGTTCCCTTTTCTTGCCAGCATTTGTTGTTTCCAGACTTTTGGATAATAGCCAGTCTTTCAGGTATAAGGTGGTTATCTCATTGTTGTTTTAATTTGCATTTCCCTGACAGCCAGCGAGTAGGAACATATTTCATATGCCTGTTGGCCATCTGTATATCCTCTTCAGAAAAGTGTCTCTTTAATTCCTCCTCCCATTTTTGATTGGATTGCCTGTTCTTCTGTTGTTGGGTTTTATGAGTTCTTTGTTTATATTAGATATTAAGCCTTTGTTGGAAATTTTGAATGCAAATATCTCCCAGTTAGTAGGTTTCCTTTTGGTCTCGGTGGTGTTTTCTTTTGTTGTGAAGTTCCTTAGTTTAAGGTAGTCCCAGTTGTTTATTTTTGCTTTAGTTTCTCTTGTTGGTGGAGTTGAGTCCACAAAGGCCTCTCTACACCTGGTTATGGAAAGTCTTCTTATTTCGTCTTCTAAGAACTTATGGTTTCTGGTCTTATGTCCAAGTCTCTAGTCTATTTTGAGTTAATTTTTGTGAGTGGTGTTAGAGAGTGGTCTAGTGTTATTCTTTTGCATGTGGCTGTCCAGTTTCTCTAACACCATTTGGTGAGACTTTCCTTTTTCCATTGTATGCTTTTGGCTCCTTTGTCATAGATTAGTTGGCTGTATATGAGTGAGTTCGTTTCTGGTGATTCAGTTCTATTTCACTGATCTGTGCCTCTGCTATTATACTAGTACCATACTGTCTTGATAACTATTGCTTTGTAATATAGTTCAAAGTCTGGAAGTATCTCCAGATACTTTTTTGTTTGTTTTTTTGTTTTTTTTCTTTCTAATGATTGCCTTGGCTATTTGGGATCTTTTGTTATTCCATACAAATTTTAACGTTTTTTTTGTCCTATTTCCTTGAAATAAGCCCATGAGATTTTAATGGGGATTGCATTAAATCTGTATATTGCTTTGGGTGTGATGGTCATTTTAATGATACTGATTTTTCCCAGTCATGAGCAGGTATGTCTTTCCATTTCTCTGTGTCCTCCTCTACTTCTTTTAAGAAGGATTTGTTTTGTTGTATAGGTCTTTTACTTCCTTTGTAAGGTATATGCCCCGGTATCTCATTAATTTAACTTCTTTTTTAATTGGTGTGAGTTTTGTGATTTCATTTTCTTCTAATGTGTTGTTTGTGTATAAAAATGCAATGGATTTTTGTGCACTGATTTTTGTAGCCCACTACTTTACCATACTCATTGATGAGTTCCAGAAAATTTTTGATAGCGTTTTCGGGATTTTTAATATATATAATCATGTTGTCCACAAATAATGAGAGTTTTACTTCCTCCTTTCCAATTTGAATTCCTTTTATTTCCTTTTTAGCTTAATTGTTCTGGTTAAGATCTGAACTACAATGTTAAGCAGCAGTGGTGAGAGTGGACAACCTTGCCTTGTTTGTGACCTAAGGGGAAATGCTTTCAATTTTTCGCCTTTGACTATGCTGTTGGCTCAGGGTTTTTCATATATGGCCTTTATTATGTTGAAGTATGTACTTTCTATTCCCATTTTATGGAGGGCTTTTTTTTTTTTTTTTTTTTTTTTTTTTTTTTTTTATCATAAGCAGGTGTTGGATCTTGTCAAAAGCTTTCTCTGCATCTGTTGATGGAACATGTGGTTTTTCTCTTTACTTTTGCTGATATGGTGTATGACATTATTAGATTTATATATGTTGAACCATCTGCGCATCCTTGGGATAAATCCCACTTGGACATGATGATCTTTTTGATGCATTGTTGGATTCATTTTGCTAATATTTTGTTGAGAATTTTTGCATCTATGTTTATTAGAGATATTGGTGTGTAATTTTCTTTCTTGGTGACATCTCTGTCAGCTTTTGCTTTCATTCAAATGTTAGCCTCATGAAAAGCATTTGGGAGAGTTCCCTGTTCTTCAGTATTTTGGAAGAGTTTGAGAATAGGTGTTAATTCTTCTTGGAAGGTTTGATAAAACTCATTGGAGAAGCCATCTGGTCCTGGGTTTTTATTTTCGGGGAGGGTTTTGATTACTTCTTCAATTTCTTTGCTTGTGATTGTTCTGTTCAGGTTTCCAGTTTTTCTGGCTTCAGTCTTGATAGACTAAAATCTGTCCATGTCCACAAGGTTGTTCATTTTGTTGGCATAGAATTGTTTATAGAAGTCCCTTATGATGTTTTGAATTTCTGTGGTATCTGTTGTAACTTCTCCCCTTTCATTTATGAGTCTAGTTATGAGAGTTTTCTCTCTTTTTTTCTTTGTGAGTCTAGCCAATGGTTTGTCAATTTTGTCTAGTTTTTCAGAGAATCAAATTTTGGTTTCATTGATCTGGATTTTTTTTGTTTTTTATTTCGTTTATTTCTTCTTGAATTTTGATTGTTTCCTTTCTTCTGCTGATTTTTGGCTTTAATTGTTTTTCTTTCTCTGGATGTTTTAAATGTAGAGTTAAGTTGTTTATTTGCGATTTTTCGTTTCTTGAGATAGGCCTGGACTGAGATGAACTTTCCTCTTAGTACTGCTTTTGCTGCATCTTATAGATTCTGGTAGCTCATATCTTTATTCTCATTTGTCTCTAAATATTTTTAAGTTCCTCGTTGATTTCCTCTTTTACCCAAGAGTCATTCAGGAGCACATTGTTAAGTTTCTAATTTATTTAATGTCTTTCAGCTTTTTTTTTGTGATTGATTTTCAGTTTTAGGCCATTGTGGTCAGAGAAGATGCTTGGTATGATTTTATTCTGTACATTTGTTGAGAAATGTTTTGTCCCAGCATGTGATCTCTCCTTGAGAACATTCCATGCATGCTTAAGAAGAAAGTGAAATCTGTAGACGCTGGGTGAAATGCTCAGTATATGTCTATTAGACCTATCTGTTCCAGATGGTAATTTAAAGTGGGTGTTTCCCTGTTAATTTTCTGCCTGGTTGATCTTGTTGTAAGTGGGGTTTTGAAGTTCCCCACTATTATTGCATTACTCTTGATGTCTCTTGTCAGGTCTAATAATATTTGCTTCATATATTTTTATGCTCCTTCATTTGGTGCATGTATGTTAATAAGCATTATGTCTTCCTGCTGGATTGATCGATTAATCATTTTATAGTGTCCATCTCTGTCTTTTGTTATGCTTTTTCGATGGAAGTCAGTTTTATCCGATATGATAATCTCTTTCTGCTCTTTTTTGGTTGCCAGTCGACTGCAGGATTGTCCTCCAGCCATTGACTTTGAACCCTTGTTTATCTTTGGAAGAAGGTGGGTTTGATGAATGCAGCGGGTGGTTGGGTTATGCTTTTTAATCCATTCAACCACTCTGCATTGTATGACTGGTGAGTTCAGTCCATTAACATTTAGGGTGATTATTGATATATAGCTGCTTAGTGTCATTTTATAATTTGTCTTTTGCATATTGCTCCAGATGATGGCTTTGTTCTCTTTCTCTTCATAGGTTGGATGGGTGCAGTTATGTTTGGATTAATTTTGCCTTTTGTTTTCTTTTTTGCTTTTTCCCTGGGGATGTATTTTGAGGTTACCCTAAAGTTAGCATTCACAGTTCTATGTTTCCTTCCTAATTTTATTTGAAAGCATATTAATTTTCCACTCATTCTAACTATCCACATTTTTGTTTTTTTCTCTTCCTACCTACTTTCAATATTTGCTGACTTACTGTATTTCTGTGGGTTTTCTTTATACTTCAGAGCATTCTTTAATTTTTTTTTGCAAAGTTAGTTTTGTGGTGATGAATTCCTCTAAGTTTTGCTTATCGGAAAAGCTTTTTATCCTCCTTTCAGTTCTGAATGATAATCTTGCCAGATATAATATTAACTTGAAAATCCTTTCCTTTCAGCATTTTGAATACATTATGCCATATCCTTCTAGTCTGTAGAGTTTCATTCGAGAAATTCACTGACAATCTTATGGGGGCTCCTCTGTATGTGACATGTTTTTCTCTGGCTGCTTTTAAGATTTTTTTCTTTATCTTGTATTTTTGACATTTTAATGACAATGTGTCTAGGTGTATTTCTATTTGGCTTTCTTTTATTAAGAACTCTTTGAACTTCCTGGGTCTGGAATCTTGCTTTATTCTTCATATTGGGGAAGTTCTCATCTATTATTATTTCAAATATGGTTTCTGCTCCTTTCTTGCTCTCTTCTTCTGGGACCCCTATGATGTAAATGTTGTTTCTTTTGATGTTATTCCAGAGGTCTTGAGTTCTGTCTTCGTTTCTTTGCATTCTTTTATTCCAAAGAGATGCTTTTGAATGCAGTCTTATGAAATGAAAATATATCAGCTTCTTTCTTGGCTTTCATAAGTAGAACACAGACTTACTTGACCATATCAGCATCATTTTTGCTATCTAAGATCTCTAGGGGGCAACAGAGAGTCAATATTCTGAGCATAATACAAAAGAAGTGAAGGTAGGAAGAGAGCAGGATTTGGTTGTTATAATGATTAACTTAAATGAGTCACTTAACTTCTCAGAGCCTTGATTTTCCTTTATGTAAAATAGAAGAAGCACATATCTTAAAGAGTGACTGTGAGAAGTTGTTAAAGAAATAACAAAGTCAGGCACTGGAGGTGTATACTTTTACTATGATAATGCCATATAACAAACATTTGCCAATTCTCTATGAAACTTTGACATCTATTTTATGTTCATGGATCTGATCACTGTGATTTGGCTATCCATGACCATGCTTGTTGACCTCGGCTGAACTCCAGGATTTGGGAATTGTGGTGGGGTTCAGGTCTTTTTCATATGTCTTGGTTTCAAGAGATGAGCAATGATTACCAGGGGATATGTGAATCTTGTGGTGGAGGATGGACCTCAGGAAGCCTGGCAAAACCTCGTAACACCTCATATAGCCTCATTTTGTAATTGGCACATTGCTACTTCTGTTCACATTCTGTTGGTCTAAACATCACATGGATAAGTCCAAAGTCAATAAATAGGAAGAATATTCCACCCACAGTAAACCACAGAAAAGTCAAGCATGGAAGGAAGAATTCTGCACAAAATATACAGGTATCCAGTACAGTACCAGGCACCTAGAACAGTCATATAAATGGGAGTTACTATATGATATATAATTATTAAATATTAAAATATATAGTTGAATATATTATATAACAATAGGATATGTTCAATGTATTATATATCCATATTATTAATGATATTATTATACTTTAGAAATAAATATATTATTAACTATTATATACATGTCACATACATGAAAGGTATTAAGTGACGGCACTGAATTTATAGTAATACTTTTGATTTACCAAAATAGACTTTAAATCAATAAACCAAATTAATGTTTATCAGAAGGGAAAAGGGGAGAAGGCTGGGCAAATCAGGTAAAATGAGTCAATTATATGGTAAAGGATAGAAATGAATGGTTGTTTAATAAACAACTTAGTATCTACAGACGTTGATTTATAATGATGCATACTGTAAACTTATAATGTTATAATGCATCCTGCTTTAATAATCTTGTGTTTTTTTTAAAGGAAAGGCACAGACAGGAATGAAGGCTAGTAGGAAGAGAGGAGGAGAAAGGAGGAAGAAGCATTTTATTTTACTTTCAGTTTTAGTTGTTCACACTGGTTGTTTCCCCTTGGACCCAAGACTTGAACCCAGGGGTATGTGGCCTGCTCCTTCTGAGATGACTAAGCTAACTGCTGCTCCACCAGGGCCTGCCAATAAAAATTATTTTAAATTAAAAATAAAAAAGTGAAGAACATGGTATCTGGTTTTATTTTAAGAGGAAATGGGATGGGGGACACCACCAGAATGGGCGCCCTAAATCCATCAGGGTCTCTCTAATGTGGGGAAGAACTTAATTATGTTAAGGGCTCCTGAGGTGACGTCAAAAAGACTGGAGACCACCTACATGTGAAAGAAACATAACTCGGTCTTTTAATGAGGAACTATAAAATTTGTTCTAAGAACAAGGAATATGAGATTCTACTCAATTAACACAACAAGTAGCTAGAAATATGCTTCATTTCTCTATTTTAGTCATATAAGGGGAAGGGACTTCAGAGGATGAAGATGAAAAGGGAATGAATGAGTCATTTGGATAAAGAAAAAGGGGAAAATAATCTGATAAAGGGGGCCATAAGGAAATTAAGAGGCCACATCTGTCACAAGAGTTAGAGCTCTCTCTCCTAGTGCTCCCTTGTCAAGTGCCCCAGATCATGGTCACCTTCCCGGTCTGCTCCAGCGCATACCTTTTGTTTATTTATTTATTTATTTATTTATTTATTTATTTTTTAAAGGAAAAATGCAGGCAGGAATGAAGGTGAGTAGGCAGGCAGACAGGAAGAGACAGGAGGGAGAATATTTAATTTTTATTTAGTTGTTTACACTGGATGCCTCCTCCCAGCCCCACCCCCGGCTTGACGCTCGAACCCAGGGACATGTGACCTGCTCCTTCAAAGGCGATTGACCCAACTGCTACTCTCCAGAGTGTTGCAGAGCATAGCTTTAGAATCAAAATCTGGGCACGAGTTGGGTCTTTTTGCCTGACAGATGTCATAGCTTCTCACTAGCTTAAACTATTATTGTAATGTGGTAAACTGCTACTTTTTGATTATATTGATAAGTGAATGATAATTTAAGTTAATAGAAGTAAATTTTTATTCCTATATTCAGTAGATAATTCAGCGAGGCCAAACATTCAGGCAGCACTAGGGATGTGCTTTTGCAATCAATACTCATAAATGCTCTCATTTATCTAGCATGTAGCATTTTGTGTGAAGACAACAAAATAAAAGAATTACTAAAGTGTTCTGATGGAAATATACTACCTTTTTTTTCTCACATAAGCACTGATTTTTCCTTTTCCTCTCCATCCGGTTTTTTTTTTTTTTTTTTTCTTTTCTTCCCCTCATAGTCTAATTAATAGAAGAAAGCTAGGAGAAGAAGTCAGTCCCTTTTATGTTAAAATACCAAGACGGTCGGCTCTAGGCAAGTGTGACCATTGTTTTCCATAGTTCTTCATTCAGCTCTGCATTGACCAAGGTTCCTTCCCACCTCCCTATGCTCCTTTTCAAATCATTTGAGATTGTCTCCCCTTTCACTTTTTCCAACAATAAAGTTTTAGGGAAGTTCTTGGAAATTAATAGGAATGTAGCATCTTCAGGAAAGAAAGGGAACAAATATGTGGTTCATCTAAGAAGAAGCTTCAGATTTTTTTTTCTTCAAAGGTAAATGTACAGGCAGGCATGAAGGTGAGCAGACAGGCAGGCGGGTAGAGAGAGGAGGAAGAAGCACTCTTTTTATTTTGTTATTCACACCGGCTGCCTCCCCTTGGACAGGAGACTCAAATCCAAGGGTATGTGACTTGCGCTCCTTTGGAGGTAATGCCCAGATTCTTTCTTTGCTTATGGGATGGGAGTGAGAAAATGACCCTCTACTAGGTTCTAAGATGAAGAGGACACTGTCCCTCTCTTCCTAAAACAATATATGAGAACAATAGTTAGAAGGGAACACATGGACTAATCAGTGAATGGGATGTTCTTGGAGAGTTTCAAAGAAGTGGCAACTGGGCTGATACAGAAAGAGATTCAGGGATTTCAGAACCAGTCTGGGTAGGATACCTGGCTGGGCCTCCACTCTTGGACAGGCAGTGATGGAGTAAGATAGTTTAAGCATAGGCTGACCATACATACTGTTTTATTTATTTTGTTGTGGTACTTACTCTACACATTAAAATAATTTCCTATGTATACGTTCCCCTTTTCTTAGATATATTTCAACACACCCTTTTGCTCCACATTAAAGACGGCCCTTGCCGGCCCTGATTGCGGTGGGCCGTGGCTGCTACTGCAGTTCCCATCCCATGAGGAAACAAGACCAGTAAGGGAAGAGGATTCTGCCGACCCACCCACCCTGCATGCTTGTTTTTTAAAAGGGGCAGAATACCGCAGTCTGGTCTAGCTGCCAGTAATTACTGTGGGGATTACATCTGGCACTGTGGGGTTTATCCCTGGTACTCAATCAGTTATTAGACATTTCTGGCACTGGGATGGCGTTTTAGTCAGGACATTTAGAGTGAATGGGGCTTATAGGAGCGCCAATTTGGTTTTTGACTAAGGTACCAACATTCCTTGAAGTCCTGCCAGATTACATGTTGTTACTGTCTGATTGTGGATGGGCGTCACATAGTATTTACTTGTTGCTGTTCCCTACCTCCTTCCCTTTCCTTACTCTCCAGCACGTAACCCCATCCCAGTGTCCCATTTTTGCCTCAAGGAAATATGGTCAGTATACTTAAACAGTGGGTGGCACAAACGGACCAAACATAAGTGGCGGGAAAGGATTAAGCCCATTCAGGAAACTCAGTGTGTCTCGATGGATTGAAATGGGGGGCCCTTTATTTTCTGGGTAGTGGGAAAATAAGCCAGTGTTTGATGCAATGAAAGATTTGGTAATGCTTCAATCAAAATGGTGAGTTGGGAAGTTTATTACAGCAGCAGTAACAAATATATTAGAGGTAAGAAAGAGACTGACAACTGTTCTCGTGTGGACTAAGAATTCAAAGAAGAAAGGTATAGACTGAAAACGAAGGGCATGATTGACTTTGCTTGTCATCTGAGTGACTGTGAAGGAGTTTCCTATATTGCAGTGTTAAATGCAGGAGGAGACCGTAGCAGAATGAGGCAAAGTTTTCAAGATCAGAGTAGAATTGATTATGACACACACGGACAGTGCCATCTCTTTCTGCTCTTGGAAATCTGAAAAAGGGAAGCTATAAACATATGCGGTGCCATTTCTCTCTACATACAAGATGGCATTATGTCGTGAATTTGAAAATATTCACAAATGTCTCTTGGTATGTAGTTTTCCATGGATTAATGTGATTTGTGTTGAAAGTGCATATATATTTTTTTCATCAGTGGTTTTGCTTTTAAAATCAGGTAGTTAAGGATTTTTTCCTTTTAAATATAAAATACTAATTTAATTTAGTCTTTGCAGCATGGGAATGGGATACTAATGTGGCTGAAAACAGCAGTTTATTTTTTGTGGGTTTGACCATTTCAGAAACTTCACATTTATGAAAAATATTACTAGGAAAATAAATTTGAAACCACATTTGAACTTCAATGAGGATTATATGGTGTTTTTCCATTCTACTGCTTAAATACTCCAATGATTCTGTGCCTCAGAGCAGGGGACTTACTATAACTTTGCTGCATAAGAGCACAGGGCTTCAGAGAGGATTCTGAAGTGGCTATCCTCGTTCGCCTCTGGATTGCTGTTCTTGGAAACCAGCTCTTGGTTTAACCCAGTGGAGCTTTTCTGTTTGCAGATAAATTGGTCAGTAGCGTGCAGTTACATGATCGTGTAGACAGCTAAAGCCACAGCTGCTTTTATCCCCTCACCCAAACAGTGGGAAAGTATTTTGAGGCATGAGAGTCTCAGAGAGATTAATTATAAACGCACATGACAAATTCTCTCAGGTTAGCATATTTATTTATTTTGTTTTGATTAATTATCCTGAGATGAAGTCTTTTTCCAAGCTAAACCTAATTCTCAAAATATTTATCACTTTTTAGTTTTTCAGCTGAAAGCCAATGCTCTGTGTTCTTTCATAGCAACACAACCTTTATATGGTTGGGTGACAGGAAGATACGTGAAGAAGATATTGAGAATGATTGAGACCATGGTCCAGCATTCCTCAGACTGACTCTGAAGATGGTCTGGGGAAACCACCTTTTAAAAAGGGCATGACCAGTGTGTTTGGAGAAATAGTCAGTGAAGGCGACTTGAAAGTGGATCATGTGAGAGAAGACGAGTGGTTTGGAGAGGACATGAAATACTAAAGAAAACCTTGTATTTTACTGCCGCAGAAGGGCAGGTGTCAGCTTTTCCTACCTAATCTCCAGGCCTCTCTTGGAGGGAAATCTCCTGCTGTGTGTGCAGTGAAGGGGGGAGTTTTGTCTCCTGTGATTGAAGCTGAGGGGTTAGATCTGCCTCTTACAGGTCCATGGTCATTTGGGTATGAGCAAGGCTCCTTGGCTGTCCTTGTGTTCAGGCACATGTTTGTCTGGGTCTTTGAGTCTAATGTATACAGGGTTCATTGATAAGTGAGAGTCCATTATAATATTTAGACTTGTGGAGTGACTTTTGCAGTTTTTCTCACTGCTTGATTTCTGACCTGTTTCCATGTGGTTTTCTCACATTTGACTAGAAAATGGGAATATATAATCCTGGTAGATTTTGTGGTTCCATCATATCTTTATCAAAAAGGAAATTTCATTTGTGTGGGTTTATTCTTTACAAACAAGAATCCCAACTGATATAATTGCTAAAAACCTATTATATACGTATTATCATTCTTGCTGAAGGTTTTAACATGGATCTGAGGATAGCTTCATGGAATGTGTGGATGTTTGTACTAAATGGATTTTGGATATTTATGTGTTCAGTTGGGGAAGAGGGTTCATAGCTTTCATTTGATTCTCAAAAGGTTCTATAACCCTAAAAAGGCTAAAACCTGATGTATAATGTAAATACATTTGCATGACATATGAAGCCTTCATGATTTGTTCTACGCTTATCTCTTCAATTTACTCTTTCATTATGTATCCAGGTACTTACTTTATTTATTCTGTTTATGCTCCAGTCACATCAATGTACTATGGATTCTCTACAAGCACCTTCTGGCTTTTAATCTCCATGTCTTTACTCATGATGTTCCTCTGTTTCAAGTTTCCAGTCCTTTTCTTGGCTCCTTACCCCTCCTTTTAATTGGTTTTCTGTACACTGATACTTTAAGACGCAATTGGTTTCACCTCCTCTGTGAGGACCGTGATTATTGTACCCGATCCCCTTGGTCCACCTGATTTCATCATTGCCAGCAGTCTATGTCAAGTTGGCAGTTTGACATTTGTGAGTGTCTCTTCTTTGTTTTCTTGGGAAAGTCTCCAAAGTCACTAAGGTAGCTGTGCTGCTCAGACATACCTTTTTGGAGACGTTATCATCCCTTTGGGAGTGACACGCAAACAATGGGAGTCTTGTGGATAAATACCTCAGCCTTCCCATCCTCTGTTAAGTTATTTCCAAGGCACAATCCAATCTACTTGGTTCTTCAGGGACACCCTAAAGCAACTGAGTTCCAGCTGCCCACAGGGCACCCTGCCCATTAAACACTATTTATTGGCTTTTCTCTTTTTCTATTTCATGTTCTTTACTCCATTGCTCCTGTTTCTTGAATCCAAATCTTAGACTCTGTTTTCAGGTTAATATAGATCAGACACTCTCTTGACTTTGTGCCTCCACCTTCGCTATAAGGAGCTCCCTTAACACCTGTTGCTCTTTTTGGTTCCTATTAATTATTTCTCTCTACTAGACTACTGCTTTTTTATTTTCAAAATTTTATTTTTAATTGTGGTAACACTTAGCACATTTTAAGAGTGAAATACAGCATTAATGACTGTAAGTAAAATGTTATATAGCAGATAACTAGAGCTTATTCATCTTAACTGAAACTTCATGCCTTATTGATTGATGAATAATTCATAAGTCCATCCATGTCATTGCATATTGCAGAATTTTCTTCACCTTTTAGGGTGAATAATATTCCATTTAGGTATATGCCACATTTTCCTTATTCATTCATCTGTTAATGGACATATAGGTTGCATCCAGGATCTTAGTGATGTGAAAAGGGTGCAAGAAACATGGAAATGCTACCATCTCTTCAAGAACCTGATTTCAGTTCTTTCGAATATATACCCAGAAGTAGGATTGCTGGATCATATGGTAGTCTATTTTTAATATTTGGAGAAGCCTACATACTGTTTTCCATTTTGAATTCCCATCAACAGTGTCAGGTTCCCTTTTCTTTGCATCCTTACCTATACTTTAGTCTTTTATTAGACTATTATTTCTTGAGCATAAGTTGCATATCTTATTCATTTTTGTTTCCTAATATTGAGATAGGTGCATAGTGGATTCCTATTAATGTGTAAAAAACATTAGACATAAGAACTTTCCTCCGATCTCTCAAAGGTGATCTTATATTTACATATGTTTGGGGTACAGAACTAAGACCGAAGAGTAGCAGTTATTGGAAGAAAGACTCTGGAGTTCAATATGGAGCTGCTGTTGCACCTAAGGAAGGTGACATTTGTTAGTAACAGCACTCCTGTTACACAGAGTTCGATAGAGCAGAAGTCCCACACACAGATGCCTACAGGGACCAGGCAGGCATTTAACTCACAAGGCAGGCTGAGCATCAGATGACCTGGGATGGCCAAACTGCATGGAAAGAATGTGTCGGTGCCCCATGAAAAAGAAGCTGCTCCTCAGCTTCAGTCAGCTGTTGCTCTGCAGCTGTGTAGACTTCATGCTACCAGAACTTTCAGTTTGTAAGGGAAAGCAGATTCGTGTGTAAACTCTCCCCACTTAGAAACATTATGTGGGAGGATCCTGATGACTCATGTATTAAGCCTGTGTCCAGGCGCAGTCCACATACAGCCCAAGGACCTGGGTTCGCGTTGCCAGGCCAGGAGGAACAACTAAAATAGAGCAACTAAATCAATAAATTGCTTCTTCCTCCTCTCTTTCTTCCTGTCTGCCTTCTTTTCTCGGTAAAACCAAACCAAACCAAAAAAAAACAACAACAAGGAACCCAAAAATATTATGTGGATTAAAAAAGCAACACTGTGGCAGGATAAAGGAGCATGGGTCATTTGTTTATAGCACTTATATATCCTGTAGGGTGAGGCTGCCTCAAGTTCTGGTCAGTTTGTCTCCTCAGCCCAGTTAACTCACTCTGCCTATTCCTAGCTCCAGCCTTTGGTCATCCTGTCTTTACAGCAAGAAAATGCACTCAGGTCCTTCTCCTTTGACACATCCCACTACTGTTCATTTCCACCAAGCTCTGTCTCAGTGCACCTTCAGCTCTTCAGCATTCAGAGAGCTGCTGCAGCTGGGCACTGTTCAGTGGTCTCGCTCTTTGTCTTATCTGTTTGGCTGAGTTATAAGTTCCTCAAAGTAGGGGCTTCAGTATCACCTGCCTTTCTATCACTCGGAGAATGATGTCGGACACGCAGCGAGCGCTCAATAAGGACAATTGGTTGACTTTGTTAGATGGCCATCTCACTCACTGCTTTTGACATCACTCTTAGTAGAAGATGAGGTAATAAAGAGAAGGCCACCAGCTCCTGTGTGCGGAATATTAATTTAAATCCCTGAGGCACCTTAGAATGGCACATGTGTGTCCTCCATCTATGGTGGACCTGTTGCTTTCAGAACTTTCTTGAAGAAAATGGGTACCCAGTGTGTTCCTTCTGTCACAGGCATATTCTGATCCTTTCTCACCAAAGACAGAACAAAATAACCAACTTGTGGTTCACATTCACTGAATAGAAATAAGTCATCATAAGCTACAGTAGAAGTTAGCAGTTGTTACCAAAAAAAAATCAATTTTTAAAAATCTATTTTCTATTCCTTCCCTTTTACTTGAAACATATTTTGTTTATTTAGAAAACTCTTTTCTCCCACATTTATAATAAATAAAATAAACCAAAATATAAACATTCTCAGTCATTTGTAATAATAAATATACTTTGGACATTGGACTTCAGTAATTGTAAACTCATTTTTTCTAAACCTTATTTTAGCAATTCTTTTATACTTTTAGGTGAAAGTACAGACTAAGCATATATTGCCAAATAATAGGTCGTCTCCATATTCTCTCTTATATTTGTCCCCAAAATAGTTTATTTAGGAGTGTTTCAGTATGGTTTTCTTACAAAGACAAGGAGCTGAACCATTAATTCAAGAAGCATTTATTGAAGCCTTTACTATATACGAGAAGACACAGTAGTGCCTAAACTCGACAAGACCCTGTTCTCCCAGAGCTGACCTTCTAGAGATGGGCGATAACCATGAACCACATGAACAAATGAATAACAAGAAAACTGGATGGTGATTAAGTGTTAGCAGAATGCAGTAGCATGGTGGGAATGTGTATGTGAAGCAGTCACTCTAGATTGGAGTTGAGGAAATGTCTTCTTGTAACTGTGACATCTGAGATTTGACTGACAGGGAGGGCCTAGCAGTGTCAAAACAGGAAAGGATTCCAGGCCAATGAAACAGCTACCCCAATGGGTCTAAGAAAGCAATCTGTGCGGTGGACTGGGAGGCACAGCAAGAAAGTCACACAAGTGATAGTTTAGAGTTAGAGAAGAGATCATACAGTAAAATTATTTAATAATTTTTTTCAGTTTAAATGTATATGGTCCTATCATGTAGATCTAAGAATCTGTGTTGTGATTTCAGGATTAGATTTAGTAATTATCTAAGATTTATGCTGGAGAAAGTCACTATTCCAAAGTCTGTGTGATGTAGCCTGCTTTGAAGCCTCAGATTTCCCATGGATACAACAGGACACTAATAATATTGTAGAAAAATGGCATCTGGTATTATATTCTTAAATTGAATTTGCCTTGGAAATAATCGCACATGCAATAAACATAGTAAGAAACAACTTCCTTATTCTTTTAATATCGTAATTGCTCTCAAGGATTATAAGAGTTTATAGACAGATGGAGCATTCAGTTTTTAAAGTTAACTGGACAGGGAAGAAAGCTGTTATGTACAAAGTTTCAGATTTTCTTAGATTTTTTTGATATCTGTACAACAGAGACCTGATGAGTTGCCAACACATACAAGCCAGAAACCTGGATCCAGAGAGCATTTGTGATATCCAGCCAACACAGAACTACTTTGCCTCCCAAAGGGTGGTCTCCAAATCTTTTGTAGCCTTTGGCAAGATTTTTATATCACAATTGAAAACAGATGCCCTTTCTGCCCTTTCCCTTGTTGCCTGCGTTACTACCGCTGAGGGCGTGTGCGGTCCTGCAATCTCTCACGCACCTTCAGAACGCTTATCAGGAGTCTCCACTGAACTGTCCTGTTCAGAAGTCAGGCTGTGAAGCACTTTGCAATACAGAAGAGACCCATGAAGAAGCCAGGTTTATAAGGTTCTGGTAGTCTCTGTGTATTCTGAATGTTTCTGGTCATAAATCAAAACAGCAGTGCTAGCTTTAATATGAAACATTTCTCTGAACAGTTTCTATTTTAGAATATTTAATCCTAAAGGACTATGTAAACCTAAAGGAAAATGAAAACATACTTTCCCTAATGGATTATGTTGAGTTTGATCACAAGCTCTGTGTGTTTATTTCTTATATCCATCCATCCATGCATCTACCATCCATTTATGTATTTATCTGTCTAAATCTTATCTAAAATTTTGAGGCTCCAGAGTGGCAAAATCACCGTAAATTCTTGGTTAAAAGTAGACAAAGGGAATGAACATAATAGGTGGACATTGTTTGAATCCTGAATCAACTGAAATTTAAACAACGAGGAAAATTTAAATATGGCTTGTATATAATGCTATTAAGGGGTCACTGGTGTTTTGTTAGATGTGATAACAATATGAAGATTATCTAGGAAAACATTCTTATTTTATAGAATGCATACTCAAATATGTAGGGAAGAAATGTCACCTCTATCATTTATTTTTACTTTAAAATACTTCAGCAAAATATCACTTGAAACATATGGCAAGATCTAAATAATTATTCTGTGTAGACCATGGGCTCATGGAGTAATTTCTCCATTATACTGTATATTTGAAAATTTCTGTAATTCAAAGTTAAAAACAGCAGTCATTGCACATTGGAGCATAGTACAGTGATTTCAGTTACCTAGTGTTGTCTTAAAATCCTAGTGGATGTTCTTTTACTGTCCCTGGAAACTAGATAGTTTTCTTTATTCTCAGGACATCACAATAAAAATGAACGACTACTACTACTCTCTGTCCTAACCCCTCATACTCTGATTTTGTAACTTGGCCTGTGATTATGGGAGGTAAAGTCATTTAAAAGGAAAACTGAAACACCTGGAGTTCTAAAATTCGTATTTTAAACATTTTGTGTGAAAAATTAAAAAAAAAGTTAAAAAAAAAAATCTTAAACTAGAGTTACCAAAGCCATTGTCCTTCCTTTCAAAATGTATATTCTACAGCCTGGATTATATTAACATGTAAAAATTTTGGCACTGTTTCAGGTACATACATGCCAGTTGATCGCCCATCTTTTTTCTTTTTCCTGTAGAGATTTCGTTAAATCTATTGGTGCTGTTTTTTCAGACAGCATGTTTTTGCTGGTAGTGTTTGCCAATATCAGGTATTAGTAAGGCTTTTTTTTTTTTTTTTTTTCCCCTTAGGAAGTTTTATTTTAGGGTCTTGAGATATTTTGATACTCAGACCCTAAGATAAATCATATTCCCATTTTCACTGATGGAGATAACAAATTTACACTGTAGTATGGGCTGATTCACATTACCGCATTACTATAGAGCCAAGAATACTGTGTTTTCGTTTCCCTCTACCTTTAACTTATAAGTTCTCAGCTCTCTTTTTCACCCATCCCCTTGATGGCAGTAGTTGCATATTCAAGAGCAACGATAATCTTGTTGTTGCCTTTCTTCAGCCTCAACACTTCAGTGCTGAGAGTGCTGGCACCTTTCTTTCTTTTTTAACAATAGTAATGCATAGAGGAAAGTCTCTTGATTTTGAATCAAGGTTAAGTATAAGGTCCTGGGGCCCAACCCCGTGGTTCAGGCAGTTGAGACACGATGTGCAGACCATGTAAAGGACGCGGATTTGAGACCTGGGGCGGGGGTTGAAAAACCAAAAGGAAGGAAGGAAGAGAAAGAAAAGATGCTTCTTCTTCCTTTCCTTTCCTTCCTTCTCTCTTAAAAAAGATAAGGTGTGTCCTGGTGGCCTAGCAGATAAGCCTGCTGCCTTCTGGAAATTACAGACATGTGTTAAGGGGAAAATAAATTCACCCATGCTATATTACAGAGATAACAACTGTAACATTTTGGCACTTCCTCATGATTTTTAAAATGAAAATGTATATAAATATGTATATGTGAATGCAAAATTGTATCAATTTCACATTTAGTTTTGTATGTGGTTTTTCCCTTAATAGTGAATAATATCCCATGTAGTAAATTGTTTTAGAATCTGTTTTATTAACAGTACTATTATTAATGGATATAGCATAATTTTTAAAAAGTATCCTGTTATTAGATATTTGGATTATTTCTGCTAAGACAAATAATGATGCAACATATATACATATAGGTGTATATGTAAGTATATATATACACATAGACACATGTATATAAATATGCTTTATAGGTAGCAATAATTGTATTTATCTGTAGGATACATTTTCATAAGTAGAATTGCCAACATAGCATTTTCAGGGGTCCATTCTGGTGGGTCACAGTGGAAGGAATGTGGCTCTGAGATTAGACATCCTGATCTATTCTGCCCCTGCCACTGTCCGGATGTGACGTTAGGCACATCACTTCACTGCTGAGCCTCACTCTCTTCTCTGTTAATCAGGAAGCGTACTGCCCATCCCCCAGGCCTGTGAGGAAACTACATGCAGTAGTGACTTTGAAGCCTGACAGGTGGGGAGTGCTCAGTACATATGATCTCTCCCTTCCTATGGGATGAATCTGTTTGTGTGCATGCGTGTGTCCAATGAAATGAGGAAATATACTTACAAGATTGTATTCAATAGTAAGGAAAAAGTAAAACTGCTTTTGAAAAGAGGAATTTGAACTCTTTTAGCGAGAGATCCATTTAAAGTCTCAGTATTAATAATGAAGGCAGAAGGAGAGGTCCTCAGGACTCGTATTCTTCTTTGCACTGGGTTTCTGACCATGCTCCCCATTGCCTTCCTTCCTAAGCGCTCAGCTTCAAACTCTACCAGCGGGCAAGTCATGTGTACGGTGAGGCTGCCCGAGTGCTGCAGTTTAAGAAGATATGTGAAGAAGCACCTGGCAACATGATCCAGCTGCTGGGAGAGTTAATGAACCAGAGTCATGTGAGCTGCAGGGATCTGTTCGAGTGCAGCTGTCCTGAGCTGGACCAACTGGTGGACATCTGTCGGTGAGGGGGAGTAAACAGTATGTGGGCGCAGGGCTGGAAATGCTGCCAAAGAAGGTATTTAGGTTAATGGGGAAAGGTGGAGGGGGCGGGGGCAACATTTTTATAATCTAATTGAAAAAATATCCTTCCTTCCTTCCTATATGAGTGGCCATCTATGATGTAGGGCTGAACTTGTTTCCTCCTAAACAGCTTTAGGATGAAAGACTAGAAGACCAGTGTCATGGCTTTCTGAAGCTTTAGGTTGTAACCACTTCTTCATAGCACTGTAAGAAAACTTCCCCATCTTTGGATGATTCAGCATTTCAAGGAGGTTGCTTTTCTCAGACTTGGTCTCTGCTGTTACTTTCTTGGGATGTTTAGTCAGTGATGCCCACTGCACTCTCTCTCTGCCTGTATTTCCTGTCTGGCCTACAAAATTTAGTGTTTTATTTCAAAGAAGGGAGAAAACAGAAAGAGGCTTCAAGTCTGGTAGGAGAATTTGGGGAGGGAGGTTGCTGAAGGAATTGATCAAAGTCAACATTCCTGACTTTCAGCTTTAAGTTAGGTAATTTGAGAAATAAGGACAGAAGAAAGTTCAGCTTACAAATGGTCTGTTGAGACAGAAATATAAAGAGAGAAGCTCTCACGAAGCCTAAGAATAGCGAGGATGAGGACAATAGAGTAGAATGGCCCCTTTACCCCGAAGGAATCTTAATGACCTTGGAGAACTGAAAGGAAAATGGGGAAGAAATCGCAAATAGATGTTATTTCCACTAAGAGAAGATAATACAGAACTGCATGCAATTAATAATGAAATATAATTAACCACTTAGCGCCTGTGGCTGGCCTTACTCATTGCCACACTCCCAGCCTGAAAGATTTAAACCAAGAAGTCCAATGATCACAACTGGCATGTGTAAACCAGCTTGCTGAGAAACTTGAACACAGCATTGATGAAAATCACTAAATTGATGTCAGTGTTTGTGCACTTACTGCCAAAAAGTCTTCTGAAGCTCGTTTCATTATAAATGCTCTTTTCTGAAAATATCAAGGGTCCAGCAATGGAAGGGACAGATATTGTTCAGTTTTGGAAATAAAAGGAAGTAGAATGATTTATGCAGAAATCAGAAATGTCTTTGCTTAGAAGGTAGTGGGGTAACTAAATTCCCTCCTGAAACGTAGAGGGCCATTTATTTACCAGCCACCTGGAATTCTCAAATAACGTTTTCTATGGGGATGGCCAACCAGTTCTTTCTCTTACGGAGCTTACATTCTCACAAGGAAAGAGGGAAATGATAATTAAAAATAAATGGAATGGTCATGATACGTGCTATAAAAAAATAGAAGGGATCGAGAGTACCGGTGTTGAGTGGGTAATCTTTATATGAAGTCATCAGTGAGCAGAGACCTAAAGGAAGTGAAGAAGTGAGAACGGCTAAGTACATAGACCCTGAGGTGGGTATATGGCTGTCATGTGTGAGGAACCTCAAGATCAGTGTGGTTGGAGGGCAGTAAAGGAAGGAGAGTGTAGCAGGTGATGAATTAAGAGACACAGGAGCCATGCTCCAATGGTCTTGTGGGTCACTGAAAGCATTCTTGCTTTGAGAACAGTGGCAGTGGAAGTGCTACACGATTTAGTATGAGATATGCTTTGAAGGAAGAGTCTAGACAATAATTGTGTGGGTCAAAGGGATGAGTCGATATGATTCTTGGATTTTTGGCCTGAGGAAATTTTCTTACTTCTATAAAAGTCACCTTTTTAGAAACCAGGCTTCACAGTTCAGGTTCAGAATGGTTTTATAATACCATAAAATATGAGAGCAGGAAGGGACCTTAGAAATCTAAAAAGGCACTAAAAAGTTAAGTGATTTGACCAGGATGTCATAAGACCCTGGGAATGTCTAGGCCCCCAACCTAATGCTTTCCCACACTCATTTCTTTCTCATTGAGTTACACTGAGATTTGATTGCATCTGAAGGTAGGTTATTTCTAAACTTGTTTTCCTCTCCTAGCTTTAAAGCTTTCATGATGGAGGCTTTGATTGTCAGAGTTTGTAGTGTTTGCATTTGAACAAAGCCATGTTGAGGTGGGCAGGGGGCATGGAGCAGGATAAAAACTGGGCTGAAAGTTAGAAAGACTGAGTTCCAGCTCTGCCTTTCTCATTCTGAGTTCTGTGATTTTGAACTGTTGCCTTGCTTTATGATCTATAGTGTCCTTTTCTGTCCTAGTAGTACAAGTATTTTTTTAAAGATAGAAAGTATTTTTTGAAATGTGTCTATATATATTTTTAAAATGTGGTTCTAGTGAAAGATAGTGTCTTCAGAGGATTTAGAGGAACATCTTTTCTTTATTTTTTCATTTATTTGTTTTTGGAAACTCCCTTAATGTTTCTGCCTAGCCCATTTTCATCTGCTATATTTTCTTTTCTGAGGAAAATTCAGTTGTGTCTAGCATAAGGAGGTGTATCCCCCTTTTATGGTTGTTTTTATTTGGAAAACCAATTGCTAAGTATCAAAATTAATTTCTACTTATTCCATAATCATATGGGGACTGAGTTTCCCATTTTTGTCATGTTGGAAATATTGGCCAGAGTAGTTGTTTGTCCTTAAGCTTCAAATATAATTAATTTTTAAAAATTGTCACTGTAACCAGCAAATAATATTCTCTAAATATTGCCGTTGGTGGCTAGTTAGCAAGAGGTTCTAAGTGTAGAGCAACCTCAGAGGAGGATAGCCCAGGGGAAATAAGTAGATGTCATTCCTTCATTCTGTCAACAGATAATTTTCAGTAGGTTATTTGTGCTGTGTGTGATACTGAAATATAAGCTCCATTTTCAAAAGCTATGACACTTTCTTTTGTGCGGATGTATGCAGGAAGAGGAAGGAGTATAGAACAATGCAAGAGATAGTGGTAATATGGGATAGTTAAAAGTTAGGGAGAGAAAGACAGTAGAATAATAGTTGGTAGATGTGGGGAGAGGTTCAGATAAAAAATGGCGACTCTCATCTCAAGTTCCTTCTGAAACTTTTGTCACTATCTCACTGGGCCAGGCAGAGGAACTGTTGGATATGCAGGGAAGAGCCTTGACGAGGTCTGGTGTGGGCACTGGTACCATAAACTCAACCTCTAGTAGAGTATTGTTTTGTTTAATTACCATCTTCCTGGTCTCCGTGAAAAATGTTAATGTTAAGGGAAAGTGTGAGATTGGACAGCTTGAGAAGTTTAGTGGCTTACAGCAGACCAGAGAGGGGAGGAGGAAGGTGAAATGGTTCAAGAAGAAACATGACTAAAGATAATCTTTGTTACTTTTCCTAATCAGCTATGGCACTTTGAGATTTCTTTAGTTTTCTTGAAGGCTTGCTTGCAAACTATTTGCATGAAAAAAACAACTGGTTAAGTTTAAGGATTCTGATGTCTAGAAAATCAATCAGGTCACCAATAAAAGCTAAAGTATTAATGTGATTGAACCACACCATACTCGAAGGGCATCTCTAAGTAGCTAGCCCATGGGACAACAGAGAAGGGGTGGCAGGGGTGGAAGTGGGGTAAATAGAAGAGATCATTAATACTGAAATTTTTTTCAGTTGAACCTTTTACTGCTTTTCAAGAGAAACTTATTTTAAAATCCAAAGAAAGGGCCAGGAAGGGGAAAGGAAACATTTATGCAGTTACCTTTTTTTTTTTTTAAATAAATTAATACAAGAAAACTTCAATTATGTGAAACAATTTATAGTAGTGAAAAAGAAAGCTGAAGCTTGCCCAATTATAAAATGTTCTCTTAAATGAACAAAATGTACATTTTAAGAAATGGCTATATTTTAAAGTAGAATTTACTGAGGAACACAAAACAGTTTTGAAACGAAGTCAATTATATGTCATACAGCTCATTTGTTATCAATTTCCCTGGTTATCCTTAAGAAAAAGTAGTCCATGCCTTTTATTTTCATTTTTGACAATTGAAATTAGAGAGGATTCATTACTGTGTGGGTAAAGAAGAAAAATGGACTGAAAGTTAGGAAGGCTGAATAATTCTAGCTCTGTCTGAAAGAACTTACATTGCCCAAGCTATTAAGGAAGATGAATGGCAAAATTTAATAGGCTAACAAAGGTTGCAAAATTTGCTAATTTCCTCAGAAGTCTTTGAAACTTTATTTCATGACTCTGCTGCTGAGCTTCTTACACCCATTCTCCTGACCAAGTCAGAATTAGGAAGACTATAATGCAAATCCATATTTGGAGGCTCTTTTCCCTTTGATCTTAAATGCTAAGATGCACACCCTGCCTAGAAGAAGCCATTCACCTCCCCCAAGAGGCTAACTTCTCTTTAGGCCTCTGTCATTTATACCCGCCACCCCCAAAATATATATGCACTATTTGTTAGAACAAAACCAACTAATCTTCACTGACCTCTAGTCTTACATTCCATTTCTAAAAAAGACTTGTCATATTTTCTTATACTTTTTCATTTGAACAAGTACTTGCAGTCTTTGTTTTCTTAAATTTAAAGTAATCTGAAAGTGCTTCCAACTGGGCTGTAAAAATCATAGAAATTGTTCTGGAAAGTCTGTTCTCCTGAGATTCTAGTCAGAATATTCTAGAGTTAGGGCAGAAGTTAGACGTTTTTCCAGATAAAGAATACATTACTCCATCAATGACTGCTTAAATGAACGCATGAATGAATAAATGAACGAATTATGGCTCACTTATAATTGAAATTGTTTCAAAATTGTTTTATGTTCTCCAGTAAATTCTACTTTAGAATATCCCATTTCTTAAAATTTACATTTTATTCATTTAAAAGAAATACTTTATATTTGGGTAAGCATCTTTTTTTCACTATTTTATTTTATTTCATATACCTGAAGTTTTCTAACTTCATTGTTTTCTAACATCAGTAAAAGGCAGCCTGAGTATATATTTGATGTTCTAAAACAAATATGATAATCCAGCGGCCATTTATAAGAACCTATCGAAAGTCTGGAATTGTGCCGAGCTGCGATTAGAGAGAGAGATAAAACCTGTTAATAAAATCAAGTTATTCTGAAATAATTTAATATTCATTTGAATAATGTATGTTATTTTGAAAATAATACAATTGAATTAAAATACAATGCATTATTTCTTGCTTTCCTCTTTGCAGTTTCTAACAAAATTGAGTCTTACTGGTCTCTGCTTCCTAACCCCCTCTAAAAATGGTCCTGTGTCTATCATCTTAGTAAATGCTTTATGATCAGTTCATTTAAATGTACAAAAAAAAATAGGTATGCTATAATGGGTGTGCGGAGAGTTAGTTATATGAATATACTTTTCAGTGATAAATGGATCAAAGAGAACATTTTTTATAATCTTCCCTCATTCTCCCTAGCCTTTGTTTTCAGATCATGTGTTATTAGGTAGAGGCTGCTTTGTTGTTGATCACCCCTTCTCTGTTATTCCTAATTGAGTCACCACGATCATCAACGTGGTATTTAGGGATTGTATGGTTTTGGTTTTCAAAGCTCTTATATTGCTTCTCTGATACATAATAACTCAGGAGCTGTATTTATAATGTCTTACTGTTCTCCCAGGGAAAAATACAAATGTGACAATTCACCAGACATCCTTGGCTCACCTACTTTCTTAATTTAAAACTTATATTGGTCTCTTAACTATTGGATCTTGGCATTATGGTACATATCAAAGGGCATATTAAGCATCAGAGGGGAGCATGTACAGACAGGGCCTTTCTGCCTTGTGAGTGTATATATAGGCAGACTATGGAATAGCTGCTGGGGCACCCTCCTGAATTGTGATCACAAATGTTATTGACTCTGGAGCAGAAGGTCATTTATAATAGCACTTATCATTCTCTATTTGGGAAATTTGAGCCCTGATTATTTCAGACCATGTGGTTGATGCAATCTAGTCCATTTTCATCTGTAGTAGGCAAGGTGGTGACAGAGCAGCTCTGAGCCTCAGAAGTGAACGTAATTACCTAGAAAGAATTCTGGCTTTTGCGCTCTGAAAACTGGCAGGATACTTGGGAAAATAGGCCCGCTGACACAATTCCTATGGAGTTTGCAGTCACTTAGAAGCAACACATTCAGTTGCTTTAGGTTCATTTTAGAAACTACAGCTTTCAACAAATTGTTCAAATGAGAAAATATACAAAAATATGCCTAAGAAGTCCAGTGAAGACTGTAAAAAAGACCTGGTTGATGTGAGTCCAGCAAAATGGGAGTTTGGGTCTTAGAAAGTCAGGTAAGAAGGTATGTTGTTCTTCTCTAGATCATGCCATGGTTGACTTGAATCCCGTATTTTAGGGTCTTCGAGAGATGTTTCAGTGACAACACAGTTTTTCTCAGTGTGTTCCAAAGGGAGAGACAGTTTGATGTGAATGCGTGTAACCTTTTTTCTTTCAATCATCAAATTGCAAATTGGCCCTTTACCAGTTTAGGAACTCAGAATAATCTAGAATCCCAGGGTCAGGACACTTTTCCTGCCGAGATGATAAGAATCTGGGCTCAGTTCTTCTCCTGGGCCAAAAGCTGAATATTTGAGGGACAGGAAGAGTGAGTAATCTTTATTTATTTGCAAGCGTTTTTGCTGTCTTTCTTAACCATCTATTTTCATTTGAAAAGCATATTTTAATGAATAAAACAGATGAAAATAAATCAATTGAGAAAATCATTGAGGGAAAAATGAATTACTGTTGTGTAATAATTCTAATGTCCTAGAGTAGGGGTAATATTCCATTGATATTTTCCAGGAAGTAAAGTAGTTCATTTACATGGAAAAAAGAGAGAAAATTGTGCTAAATTAATTATGGCGTTTTTAAGCTATAAATCTGGAGTAAATTTCATTAGGAAAAATTAGAAGTACATGTTGACTATAATTCTCAAAATAAATCACATCTTTTAAAGAAGAGCAATCCTTCTACTCTGTGTAGGGCCTTTTACTTACCACAGATGTTAGATTTGAAACTACCTGGTTGAGGTTTATATAGAGGTTTCCATCCCAGTAACACTCATCTGATGGTAAATTCTGAGTCTAGTTGTCAGACCAGCTCCCACAGGCACAGGGGTGATTATGGGGCTTACCGTAGACCATGCTCTTTGTAGGAAGGTCTCTGCAATTTTCCATCAGATATTGAAAAAACTGACCTAGAGTTTGTTATAATAACATGTTCTTTTGGTAAATTTACTAGCACAAACCAGGCATATCTGTTCTAGGAGACTGATTCTTTTTATGTAATAGCCAAGCCTTAAGAATGCAATTTAAATAGTCACTAGGAAGCCTTCACTTATATAAGACCACCTACTTTAAATTTTGATTTGTTCTTGTTTGTAGAAAACCTCTGATTCATAAAGTTATGTCCACTGTCTTCTTTTTACTCTTTCTTCCTGATCACTTGTAACCTTGCCATACAACTCTTAGTGGTGACTGCAGAATCAGGTCAACAGTGGGTTATTGCCAGTCCTCATGAAACAGGAGTGTACCGCTAATTTTTACTACTTAGAGCCCAAACCAGTGATTTCTTTGAGATACAATTAAATTTCAAATCAATTTCTGAGACAGTCTAACTTTCTTATTGTCCTAAAATATTTGACAATAAGAAAACCTCAAAATGAAAGACACACACACACACACACACACACACACACACTTCTCTTCTTACAAGTTGGGTAGGCTTTGTGTTCCAGAAGCATTAGGTAAATCACTCTCATTTTCACTTACAGGTTCTAATTTTTTGTTCTTATTGTTTTAGGAAGTGCGGGGCTCAAGGATCACGACTTACTGGAGCAGGATGGGGAGGCTGCACAGTATCAATAGTTCCTGCTGACAAGCTGCCCAGCTTCCTAGCAAATGTGCATGAAGCTTGTTACCAGAAGAGCGACCGAAGCTTAGTGCCAGAGAAGCAGAGTTTGTTTGCTACCAAACCTGGAGGTGGAGCTTTGGTTTTCCTTGAGGCCTAAACAATGTAAAAAATCTCAGAGAAACTATGTAGGGCATTTGGGAACTGGCAGGACTAACTATGCCACAGTAAATTAATCCTCTTTCTGTTTTCTATTATGATGAATGGTTGCTATTATCAAGATGTATTTCCAAAGAAATGGTTGAAAGCTCTCTATGCTTCATAATGATTATTTTTCCATCTTAAAATATGTTTTCTACCAATAAGAGCCAAGATTATGCTTGGACAGATCTCCAAAGGATGATTTGCTGAGGTTTATCGATTTCAAGATTTTTAAAGATGAATGGTAAAAGACACTCAATACTAACCTCATGGATTGAACTTGAATTAAGCTGCAAATAAATGGATACAACTGAATTGCATGCAGTATTCTTATATAAGGTTTATTTCTGATTTCTCTCGGTGTTCTTCCTCATAATTGCAGTCTTCTGTTGTTGATGATGATGATAGTGATGCCAGAAACTTTTTCTCATCTTTAGTTTCAGAATACTATTAAAATAATACATTATTAAAAAAATACATGATTTTTAAAAAAACTCTGTATATTTGATTTTGAGATTCCCCAAATTATCAAGATGAGAAGTATCATTTAATTTTTTTTGGCAAAAGATAGATTAAGGAAGAAAATCCCAGCCTCATTTAATTTTTTTTTAACCATGTGATATCACATAAACGATCACTTTCAATTCTTTTGATCCTGCGCTTTCTCTCACTTAATAGACGAACTTAGATGAAAGAGACTTTGTCTTTATTCATATCAAAACAGAGAATTATCTGGATGGTGATTCAGATAATTCAGCATGTTCATGGAATTTACTTTCTTCCTATTCTACCCTGTCTTTTCTCAAGTGCCTCTCTAATGCAGGCATGTTTACAGTTCTGGGAAACAATTCATGCCATGAATTCCTTTATTGTATGTCCAGAAAGTGTGTTTGTATATGTGGATCACTGGAGGGCAAGTTTGCAAGTATATGGGTGAGTATCAAAAATGGTAAAAGTGGCTTCTGGGATTGGTAGTTGGTGGCTGCCGTTATGTATTTGTCAGAAGTGGGCAGAAATGTTTGATCATGTAGTGATGACAAACTAGTCATTTTCTCTCAGTGAAGGACTTTCAGAATTACATGAAGATTTGGACTAAAAAGCATTTTTCTGGCTATAACCCAGTAACTAAGACATCAGTGGCCTTATGCGTGAATTATCCAGAAAACTGTCACAATTTAAAATATTACTCTATGACTTTCTACTCAATGTGCAACTCAAAGATTGGATATTATTATCATCAGTATAATTTCAGAGTGGCTGAGAGAAAGCTGACTAATATTTCTCAAAAGATAATAGTCATATATAAATTGCTAGGAAATGTGTTATTCTTTTAGAAAATATACTTCTGGTAATTCTGGTACTTTTAAAATCTCAGCAGCAAAAGTAACAGAAAAAGTAGAAAGCTTAAGTCCAACTTGTTGAAAGAATTTTGTTTTTTTAAACCCAGTTTCTTAAATTCCAAAATCTGAATTGAAAGTTATAATTCCTTGCTTTTTAATATCTTGTAATTGTCTATAAAAGATTTTTGATTGGTATATAATTCTCTAAAAATGCCTGAATCACTGTAAACAAAAGAACAGAAAACAAAAGAAAAGAAAAATGAAGCCACTTGCTGTTGCTTGTCTATTTTTTCACCATGAGATTCTTTTTAATAGGTGAGTAAAATGTCCACTGTACACTGTGCTTGGAGGACTCAGTTATTCTAAGTTATTCTAAGTCTTAGTGTTTGAATTGAAGAAAGAATTCTTTTTCAATAAAACCATCAACAAGTGTTATTCTAAAAACTATGAGAGAGATAAAACTTGTATGGTAAGGAATAGGGCTAGGGCTTCATGCAGAAGACAGGATTTGAGCAGGGCCCTGAAGGATAAGTCAAATTTGAAAGCTGAACAAAGGATATGAGTGGGAGTGAAGGTTTTGCCTTTGTATATAATCTAGAATAAGATTGGCTGTCCTGGTTGGAGTCGGCTTCTGAAGAACTGCAAATCTAGGGAGTATTTAGACCAGAGGTTGCAAAGCAACCTGTAGTCCACATCTGGTGGATAAGTAGTTTGGCCCCCAGAGTGTTAAAAAAAATTGGAGTCTAATACAGGCGATTTAACAGAAAAATCAGGATTACTGGTGGCAGAAGGTCTGATAACAGTCTGGGCTCCATACCTGCAGAGCAGCAGTCAGCCAGGGTGGAGTCAGTCATTGCCTGGTTTAGATGAGGCAGACTTCTAGTGAGCTGGCCTCCACAACTGCAGTTTCCCCGACAGTCAGGCCACTTACCATTTACTAGCTAAGGTCACTTGTCCTTTACTGAACCCCTGCACAGCTGTGTTCTTCTAGTAAATAAATATTCTTTGTACCCATGTTTCTTCTTCTTCTTCATTTTTTTTTTGTTGTAATAGACTACATTTTAACAATCATTTTTATATCAACAGATGAATGACCTTGTCAAAGATATTTTGATCATTCTTCATGCATGCTTCAGTGAGATTCTAGATCTAATCAGGAATTAGTTAAGTTTAATTACATTCAAAATTTCTAGGTCTGTATATGTGTCTTCAATACATCAATTGAATCTTACCTTGGAAGCTTCGAGACTTTCTAATGTGTTGTGAAGCAGAAATCATCTCGGTACCCATGTTTCTAACAATAATGTTTCTACTGATTGAGGGCAGGGATCATTCTTCTAACATAGTCGTTAGAATCTAATTTTTTGAATTACTAATGAACAGTAAAATACAACTTCAGATATTAGTAACTTTCTATTAGTGTGGAATTCTGACTACATTTGAAAGTTTCCAGCTGCAAAATCTGCCCTTGGCCAGAAGCAAGGGATGGGGCTAAGCAGGCACGAACCTCTCATATATAAAACAGATCGTCTGAATGTGCACGCAGATGATTAAAAAACAAGAATGTATTCGATATTGCCACTGTTACTTGGATATGAAACCATATATTGCTTATTAGATATTGTCTAGTCTACATATAAGAGAAATTTAGGAGATAATGCTCTATTTTCAAAAAAGACATACCAGATGATGTAGGAACTTGTCAAAGTCATTCTTAGCTTCGTAGGGTTTATGGGTAGCCTTTGTTTTGAGTCTATTCATAGAACAAAAAAATTGGAAACAAAACATTTTATACTGATAACAACAAAAAGCCAACATTTATGATAGTTTAATATGCTGGGCATTTTCCTGCACTTTACATATCTAAAATCAATTACCCTTACAATAATCTTATGAAGTAGACAATACTATAATCCTTTATTTTATGAGAACGTAGGCTCAAACATGTTAATCACCTGCCCACAGTCATACAGCTAGCCAGTAACAGAGAATTCGAATCCAAGCAGTGTGACAGGCCCGTAATCCCAATGACTGTGTGACTCTACAGCCCAACAGTGAAGCACCCTCTTCAGTGAGATGGTTCACACAGTACTCTCTTGACTGATTCCACTCACCAGGCTGCAGCACAGATTTTAAGGAGTGTTAGTGGGGAGAGAAAAGGAAAAGGGACTTGTAGGGGAAAGATATGGGGGGGAGAAATAGAGGTAAATAGAAAAGGTTAAAGTGCAAGGATGCTTATTAGACTGTAAGCTCACTGAGGGCAGGGATCCAGGGATCTCATGATTTCTGTCACCAAGAAATATTGAATAGTTAAATTTAGGATGTAACAGAAACTTTCCAGAGATCTATGGATGAGGAGATAGGCAGTGGCAGATTATGTAAGGCAGAATAGGAATTTGGGACAAGATAGAAACATTAGTAAGAGAAACACAGATAAAATAAAAGGAAAATGAAAACATATATGACTATTAATTTCATGGCAATTTTCAAGTGAAACATTTTAAGTTATATTTTTCCATGAACTTTCTTAGAAATAAAACCTTATGAAAATTCAAAATATACTTTGCTGAAGCATAAAATTTGGATTAGCTAACTGCTGGTCAAGACTCTTGCATTAGTTGCTCTGTGACTGACAAGTGCCCTCTCACTCATTCCTCTACATTAGCTCTGCCAATTTTATCTCCTCAACCTGAGTTTTCTCTTTTAAAAAAAAATTAACTTCTGTGTCTGTTCTTCTCTGCTTTTCTCAAATATGGCTCTTACTGTTTTAGTCTTTTCCTCATAGTCCTATTTAAACACACTCCAAATATCCCTGATATCCTTTATCTCAGTATACCCTTCTTAATTTCCTTGAGTTGCAAGTCATCCTCCGATTCTGGTTCATCTCACTTCGTTAAAATCAACCCATGTTTCAAGTCACTCTTTTAATCTACAGACTTTTAATGACAGTTCATTGAGATATGTCACATATTGTAAAATTCACCATCAATGGTATCTTAGTAGATTTACAAAGTTTTGCACCTTCACAACCTTATTCCCCATCTTTCCAAATTTCTTTCCATGAGTATCTCTGTTGAGGTATGAGTAGCTATAAACCTATTCAGAGATTACAGCTAGAACTTTATACACTGTGCCTATGAATTTAACAGACATTTATATATCCAAATGGTGTATTTTCCCCTTCACTCTATCCAGCAATGAATCATTGCATAAAACATGAGTACTTCTTGTCAGTTGCTCTGAAAACTGTTCTACAGTCTTCTGTCTATCCTCTGCAGTGAGAAATCCTGTTCTATTTGCATTTGATTTTGGAAAGCTTGTAAAAGTCACCTGAAATTAGATCTTACAATGTCGGTGTTGTGAAGGGGGGAAGCTAGGTGATAATATTTTTGGTGAAAAGTGAGATGATTCTACAAGTAATGGGTTGGCTTTTTCTCACATGACTAGGAAACTAGATTTATAAATTCTAAAACAGTAATTAGAAGTATGGCAGCATGACTGGCACAAAGTTGTGGTCTCCCATGGGGACTCGAAAGGACTGTACTCATTTGATACTTATTCTTGGGCATATGGTGTGTTGGAAAAGTGGGTCAGTCTTAATTCTTTATAGTTTTCTTATACTCCAATTTATAAAATAAACAAATTAAATGAGTCCATTTTTCCTTGCTTCAGTGGGGACAATGTTTGTATGTGTAAGGGAAAAGCAGGAGTAGAAGAGGAAGAAAGAACTAGCCCAACAGAGACGAGCTATAGGCTGTTTTTCTAGTTTACATCTTCCCTAGGGTGCAGGGCATAATTATGAGTTTATTTTTAAAAGGCCTTCAACTTAAGTTCTGTGGCTGGTAGAGTAAAAGGAAATGATGATAACATTTAACAATGAAATTAGATTAGATAGGTGATGTGGGTAAGGAAAGTTACAGTGTTATTCCAGATGAACTGGTGAGTAAAAAATTTCTTTGCAGATATTCAAATTGATGTATTTTTACATAATAAAGCCATTGTGGTTTTCTGTACCATATTTGTTCAATTAAAATGTTTTAAAACACTACAAAGTTGAATTAGAAACAAACCTATCAAGTTCCTTGTCAATTCTTTCCTGCCGTTGTCTTAGGAGTTTTATTTCTTCATTAATTCTGTGCCTTTCTCTATAAAATCAAAGTTTAGAGTTAAAATTTAAAATAAAGCAGGCATTTCTGTTTGGGAAAGAATAAATAAACAATACGCTGACTTGTATGTGTCAGTAAAAGTACTTTACAGCGATTCTCTAGTGTTTCCTCTTTCTACACTGCTTGGTGAGAGGACCCACCTGCTATCCTGACCCCAGCACAATTATAGTCATGTGCAAAAGCCATCACTCGCAGACACTGAAGTATGACCTGGACTCTGCCTCGCTGCTTTCACAGTGCCTTCTTACAAGGTGTCCATCCCTGTTCTTCACACTGAGCATAGGGAATTTATGGGGCGAAGGTCAGGGGATGAGGGAATACAGAAGGTGGGTGAATAGGAAATGGGGGCCCGTGGAAAGCAAAAGCTCAGACTTTGGTCCTGTCTGCTGGACAACTGGCTGCTCTCCTGCTGACCTTTGATGTGTGTCCTAAACAGCATCCAGGGATCCAAAGGGGGTGATGTCTATCCTTTCTCCCCTTTAAGGCAATAAAACCTCTCAAGTAGTGATCTTGATATCAAGGACAGAAGAATCTAGAACATGTTAATTATTCTCATAAAAATTGTTGAACATACTTAATGTCATGTCTAGCTTGCTATCACATAAGAATACCATGACTGGCCATGAGTAATCATTTAAATTTAACACAAAAACCTGATATTGTTTCCCCAAGAAAACATTTCAGAGGAGCTCCTTGTCTTGTTTTCCCCAATACCACTCCAGTTACCACTCCATCTCCAGGGAGCCCGTGGTGCTGTCCTCCCAGGGCTCATCTTTGTAAACGAATAATACTCCAACTATTCTTGGCCTCTCCATGTTGGGGTGCATCCCCCCAACCACACCACAGCAAAACTTCCTTTTTTCAATCTCTGATACTTGCCATAGATCCATGACTGTTATAACAAAACAAACGACACTCACCTGAAAAGAATCTGTGTCTATACAATGCTCAGAAGTGACGCTCCTCAGTGAAATAAGGAGGATAGTCTAGACAATTTCTATCATTACATCAAGCTTTAACAGAATCTATAATTTTATACTTAATAGTGTAACATCAACTTACATCATAAAATCCCTTTGGTTCTTTGCAAATTGCTTTTTTGCCTCCTTTATAATGTCACAGTAAGTCAGAGCAGGCGGTGTGATAGACTTACAGTTAAGGAAAGATTTCCAGTCAAGACTACTTGGGAGAAACAAAGGGCACCCTTCACAGAGGGACTTAAGTGACCACCTGCTTAGGCGTCCCAGTCATGAAACGTCTCAAGTGTAAACTTGACTATTATGATTATAATACTATGAAAGTAGATGGTACCCATTGCACCACTTTAAACTAGTGTCCGTTTACTGAACCCGTCTATAGTGCACAATGATTTAATAGTTTTATAAATCCTGTAATTGCATTTCAGTGGTTTGTAGGGGGGTATGCTTTGAAAAGCAGTAACTTGTTAAATGTAAATATTAAAAATATACCAAAAGCTTTGTAACCATGTTAAGGCATTTCTTCATGTCTACATACACCGAGAATCTTAAAGTCTTTTGACTTCTGAGAGGTTCTGGAAGTAACTGGTAGCATGTGTTGGCTGCCCCAGTTAGCCTGGCCTCTGTTAACTGCCCAAAAGAAGGATGATGAACAGAAGGTATAAGTGAGACCGGCTATTCATGTGACTGGGGTTCCTGTCCTGTCTATTTCTGGCATAGTTTGTGTCTGTATTCCCTATGCCTGGTCATAACCCATATCTTTGCTGTGCAGAGCAGACATCTGAAGTAACAATTACCAAATGACTCAAGGAGGCAGCCCTCAGCTTGTGTTAAAAAGACTCACTGATAAACTAGAGACTCAACCTCTGCGATCACCAAGATACAGGAGATAAGACTATCTTCCTGTGGCCCCACTACCTATCCTGAACCACAATTCAACTATTACCTCTTTCTGCAAATACAATTTACTCACCAAAAAAGGAACATTTATGCTCTATTTTAAGGCTATCCTTGATGTTCATTTTAATCTTATTTATCTAGTATAAGAATATTAGAAGCCAGTGGATTTGGTCTCTGGGTGCAGGACTACGTAGGCACTTAAACTTAGAGCCCTAATTTCCTGAATATATATCAGTTGAGACCACAGAAGGACAAATCTGAATGACTTTACAATGGAGCTTTTCACAATAAATTTGAATACAATTTATATCTTTTCTATAAAGCTCTAAACTATTCAGAAAGTATCTTCAACCACAAAATAACTTGAACATCACAAGGTCTCAGGATTAATGAAAAGACCAACGGGTTTTCTGTGCACTCAAGGTTACTTTCTCAGAAATGCCAGAAGAGATCAATGATTTTAAACAGTTGCACAACCTGTTTAGCAGACTCCTTAACAGTATCACTGACTGTAGAGGGAAGCAGAATTGATAGGCGACCAGACTACATCTTAGTAAGCACAGACTTTGAGATGGTCTAGATAACTCTTTTATCCTGAAGGATGGAAATTCTCTGAAATGGGCATTAGAAGTCCGTGGCTATGGATACATTCCAAGTTCATTTCCCCCCTTAATCAGGTTTTAGAATACGATTTTCCTTAAAAAAGGAGATAAGTTTGACTTCACTATTTGTCACAATGGTATAAGATTCTTGGGCTTATAATTTAATGAAAAGTTTATTTACACGTGTAGATGAAGATCAAATCAGTGTAGCATTTGGCATCCCCAGGAGGCAGACCAATAGTGACAAGTGCACATACATAGGAGTAGTGAGAATCCTCTATTGACTTCAAGGATTCATTCAAGATGTAGCGCTCTTTGAGGGCCAGCATACAGCAAAATTAGGAAGTCAACAATGTGTGTGTCTCCAGGGTCCCTTACTCGTCTTTTCTCTCAGTGCTCTTCTTTCCGTACTTACTTTGCTCTTCCTCTCTGCTTGGATAGACTAAGAAGCCACATTTCCCACAGATAACAGAGAGACTGGACTCTGGTTCTGCCTGTCATCTAGGGTTAGGGTAACCAAAATAGTTAACTAGGCTAGCCCTCCTTTTCCTAATCTGTGAAGAGTGGGGTTGATGCAGGGGTACCATATATTCCAGTTTGACTGAGACTGCGCTGGTTTAGTAATGATGTCCCTGAGCCAGGCCCAGGTTGAAATTCTGTCCCAGTTTTAGTCACAGCTTGCTAAAAATTAATATGGGTGTCTAAAATGTAAGATTTCCTCATACACATTTATATCAGAATTTTGGTTATATTAGTAATTGATTAAAATATTACCTGCCAATTAAAAGATTTTTCATTCATTTGTGACTGTCACAGTTCTGCTTCAGACTATTTCACATTTTTGTGTTGTAAGCAAAGCATAATTGCTTTGTATGTCCTCTGTTTTTGTTCCCTCTATTTCTCTTAACTCTTATTTAAAGTTCCTTCTAAGTTCCAAATGATAGAAAAATTGTATCTTGACAGTTCACAAGTATCAGTTCAGTACTTGCCACAAATGACCTCTATATAAGAAGAAAACATGGAAGTGGCTAATAAATTCACAACGAGCTCTTTCCTGTACTCCCTAGTTGGTGGGAAAAGTTAGACTTGCTCTGCCCAAATACCTTACACCACATTTTTCAGACTTTGCTTAATAGTCAGGGGTGGTGCCAGTTTTTGCCAATATGGAGCAGGAGAACCCCAATGGGGAGGTTCTGCAGGCCAACAAACTAGCTCCAAATTGTCTGACAGGGATGTAGACTTTTCTAATGGTGGTGTTAGACCCCTTCTCCGCAACCGCGGAGTCCCCAGTACACACCTGGTGCTCCCTGGGCGGTGTTCCAATTGGTCCTGGTTTTAATTCTAAGAATATGGTAATTCTAGTAGATGGTCTTGTAACTTTAACTTTATTCTGATTTCTTATGAAATATAATATAAGCCTATTTAAACTTAAACCATCACTAGGGTATGGCAAAAGTCTAGGGAATGTAGGATGGGATTTGAGGTTTCGAAAAGAAATGAAGAAAGTTCATTTGCTGATTAATATGGGACTGGAGGAGAGATAGGAGGAGGGACCAAATAAGATAATGATGGAATCATTTTATAGAGACTGGAAGTCTGTCAAATTGAAGGGTGCATAGTAGGGGTTGAGAACATATTTTAATAATGGGTATGTTTAATTGGAAACTCTCCATAGATACAGAGAGTAATGGAAGTAGATACAGATTTGTAGACTCCTTTCAGAGGTGACAGTTGAAATAATGAGAATGAATGAGGGAGAGAACAGAGAGAAAACAGACTAAAGAATCCCAAGGAAGACTACATTTTGGAGGCTAGTAATAAGAGGCAGGGGAGTAGTAAATGGTTGGATAGGTACTGGAAAGAGTAGTGTCATGAAGGTCAAGGGGCAGGAGCCACATAAGAAGGAAGAATGTCAAATAAGTCATAAAGATCAATTTACGACCAAGGAAGGGCCACCCAACAGTGTCATACCATCACTTGTTGGGGCAGAAAGTTGAGCAAGGACAAAGTGGGAGTTGGCAGAACATCAGGAACCCCTTGTCCAGAAAACCGGGCGAAGGCCACAGTGGAAAACCACTGGGGCAGCATTCCTGTAACTGCTTAGAAGATAGTTATGTAACAAAAGAACAAAAGGCTGAATCAACAAATTCAATGTAAAAAATAAAATTGCTAGCGTAAGCTGCTCTAGGCGTAAGCTGCTCAAGACCGTTCCATGTATGAATCCAATAAATCCGTGGAAAGCAGGGTATTCGAGACTCTCAGTCCTCGAGGCTGTTAGCCCCCTGACCCCACCTTTCTATCTTTTTCTGTGTTTCTTATTCTCCTGCGGCACCCCCTCTTCTCCCACTGTTCACTGGGAACCATCCTGGCAACTATTCATTTAACAATTTTTCTGAGCACCTCTTGTATGCCAGGCACTGTCATAAACTAGCAGGTTTTGCAGTGAAGAAGATATGCAAGCTTTCTGTTCTCATATGGCTCACATTCTAGAGTGTGTGCATGTGTGTATGCATGTATGTGTGAAGGCAACAAAACATTAGCAAGGAAATACGATCATTTTACTCAGTGGTCAGCACTGAAAGGGAAGTAAAATGCATCTTGTGAGAAAAGAGTGACTGGAAATGTATATGGAGGAACAACATTAGATAGAGAAGGCCTGACTATCAGGGACAAAGAGAAACTTGTTTACACATGTAGGTAGGAGATGAGGTGGTGGTGTCTGAACCAGGGTGGTATCAGCGAAAATGGAAAGAAGTTAACCACTTCAAGATATGTTTTCAAGATGGAGTTGACAGAAATCAAAGTGATTTTCAAATGGGTGTCCTTAAGTCCGGCAATGGGGATACTATCTGTGGGCAGAGAGCATGATAGGGATGATAGTTTAGGGGCTGCCTGGTGGCCAACTGATAGATCTTGCCATGTCTAACAATGCCTGTGCAACAGAAGGTTGATTGTGGGGGTCCTCTCCTAACTGTTGAAGACTGGTGCAGGAAAGTTTTGTATTGCTTATCAAGTTAGCTTTCTTCTTGATTGGTATGTCAAACTCTGTAGTGGGCTATAGCTAAGAAACTTTGAATACACTGTAGTTACGATATTAGTGAGGAGGTGGAACAGTAGCTGGGAATGGAGTAGAGATAAAAGGAACTAACATTTGTTGGATATCTAACATAAATTAGCTGCTATGGCTGAATCTTTATGGATCCAGTATCTCTAGCATCCTGATTGAGGCTGTTGAAGAAGATGAACTGAACTGGTGACTGGTGTCTTTATATAAAAAAGCTCTAACTATTACAGTCCTGTTTGTTGCCAGGCAGAGGCTGGGCTTTCTTATATGAAATAACCAGTTTTTCCTCTCTTCACAATTGTGTGTTCTAATATGACATTTTTCCTAGAGGTGTCTAGTAAGGGAGGCTTGTCTCTGTCCTAACTCAGGTTCCTCTGAATTCTGGGAAAAGATAGCCCTGGTCTTGCTTAGCTTAGCATAGGACTAGTATGATGGTGCACTTGGTCAAAAGAGGCAGGGATCCTGTTTATCACATAAGCAAGACACTTGCAATCTCAGTTATGCCAGATTTCCACCTTAGTTGCCTGTTTTCCTTGCCTGTGACAGACTATTCAGAATTCCTGCAACATTAGAAGAGAAGGTTCAGCGATCTTCCTGAAATAACTGGTACATGAAGATATTAGGATACCTTCAATGTCTATCTTATTCCAGTTATTGAAAGCCTAAGATATTTCCTGAGTAAAAGCTGTAGAAAATTGAATATTATTCTTGTCAAATATTTAGCACAATAATGGTATATGGTCTTTGAGTTACTGGAATTTAATTTGCATGCAGCTATTTCCTACTTATATTTAATCTCTCAGAGTATTGGTTAGAACTTGAAAGCTTTTGTCCTTCTACAAAGTTTTGTCATTCTCTTGAATATGGTTTCCATGATGAAATATTTGTAAGCAGTAAGATTTGTCTGTTACTTTGAATGAACTCCATTTTCCTTGCTTTGCACATTCACTATAAATTATTGATAGTGAAACAAATAACTAGATTTTATTTCTTATACATTAATCTTGAACATGTCATTATTGAATTAAACTGGATATGCATTCCTTATTAGGTCATTCTCATTGTCCAAAAAGTTTGGCCAGAGAATTGTATCTTTATATTGTATAATCAAGTTCTGTGCTGCATGAGGTTGATGTTGACTAAGATCTTAGCATTTTCTTGCACTTACTGTATGGTGACGGTTTCAGACAAACTAATGTTTGTCATGAATACCCTAATTTTTATTCTCTTTAGATACTGAAAGCCATAATTTTTTGCCGAATGTAGAAAAAGAGTACTTAAAACCTCTAAATTATAAAGAATGGATATATTCTATTCTTTTGGGATGACTGTGGCAACATGTTTTCCAATTCCACTGTGTGAATTAATCTCACACTTCATTTTTCATGCATTGCATAGAGGTTATGTGACAAGTCACTAAATAGAGGAGTCATCTGAGTACAAATAAAATGAGCTTATTCTAGGACTTCACAACAGCTGTGGCTGGGATCTGAAAAATCAGCATCTGGAAACATCCTAGAGACCTCAGACCAGACTTTTGTGCCCCTTTAGAATCACAAAGTATTAAGTAACGAAGGACCTTGAAAGTTATGTGGCCCAGTTTTTTATTTTATTGTCAATGAAGAAACTGAGACTGCAGTAGTTTAGTATTTTATATATGAGAACTGTGGTATGTGTGAGATTCAGAAGATGAACCTTCCAGAGGTGAGTTATATCCAAGATGTCAAGAGTGTTGTCCTAAAATGAGGCAGTAAGAGGCTTTTGTGTGAACATCATATCTGTTAGACATACTCCGTGGAGGACCCTCAGCACTGCTACTGAGCATCCCAGATCGAAGGACAAAACACTCATTCTCCACATAATGCTACTGTATAGGAAGTAAAAGAAACAAACAGCAAGAAGTGATCAAAATGTCCTCCTTTATCTAGTATACATTTAATTCTTAATCCTAAAAACTAAACTTTTGGAATAAGTCATTAGCTTGTGGCCCAAATTGATCTTAGAAGAATTATCTTCTGCTTAATATTTAACTTGCTTGCACCTCAAATAGTTCACTGGCAGATTTGTAAGAGTGTCAAACATCCACAAATAGCCATGTTTTCATAAATGAAAATAAGCTATTACTTTATAAGATGCCTTATTCTAAAAGAGATGGTACCACTGCTGGAATCTGATCCAGATTCATGTGGCCTGATAGTACTGGTAAAATAAAATTACTGCTTTAGTATGTTTCATTATTTAATTTACTATTAGCAGCATTTTTGTAGCCTGTTCTAGGAAACTGAAGGAATCGAGTTACTGGAGGTATGAACACTGATTACTCTAAAAGTATTTAACAAACTTGCCAGGACTTTTACTAGACATTGAGACACAAAGATGAGTAAGACATAGTGTCTGGTTTTAAGGAGTTAGCAGAAATGAGAAATGACAACAGGAAATTTTTGAAATAAGAGACAGAACTATTTTTAAATAGACAAAAAGACTATAAGAGCCAAGTCTAACAGTCTGTGCCCCTTTAGAGCAGTATTGTCTCAGACTGGATAAGGGTGCTCCTCTGTGCCACTGCTGCATCGTGTAAGATAGTTGCTGTTGGTGACACTGTTTCCTGTCTTTGGCTGTTGGATTATTTAGCACTTTGTACTATTCCAGTGCTGGTACGTAATAGATATTGAAGAAGTGGTAACTGTTCTTTTCCTATTAAACAAGCATTCTTAATGCTATCTTGGTGAAGTTGAGTCATAGATTTCATAATGAGAAGCCCAGTCATCATCATAAAGTCAATTATTTTTGCTGTATTAAGAAATCAGGGAAGTATGATATCTTTAGACAATCTTCATTAAAATGTCTAACATAAAAAGTTTTGGTGTTTCAAATGGTTAGTTTTAGTTATCTGGAAATTTTAGCTATGGGCAACAGCTCATTCTCTGATTGGATAAACAAGTTGATTATTGAGATCCCAGCATTTTAGTTAATTTTTGAACTTGAACACGGAGACTTACATACAGCTCCAAGGGTTACTTGGAGGGAGGACTTTAGCTACCCCATTATTTCCCCACCCTAACCCACACCACACTCCACCTACAAAGCTATTCCAAATAAATATATTAACTTTAAGATTGTTTTGTAATACAGACTCTGGATAAATTCTCTAGTCCCTGCTTGTAAATAGATTGAAAATAAAGACAGAAATTCTGAAACACCTGCTTCCCTGAGATAGACCAAAACTGATTAGTAATAAAACAGAATAGTCAGGTGAGGCAACCTCCTAAAGGAGTTATTTGAGTTTTCCGTAAATTTATTGGATTTCAGCTATAAGCTAGGATAGGGTGTCTTTTCTAAAATTCTGGAGCATCTCACAGAATCACTACGAGTCATAGCTAGTAGTAATTTTTATAGAGTAAATGCATACTAGCAGTATAGGTTTTATTTACTTTTTCCTTTGTCTGCCTACATCCTAGGAGGAGAAATGGGTTGGGTAAACACAACATCATAAACTAGTCAATTTGTTTTATTTACTTGAGATATTGTTTAGTCCTAATTTGTAAGCATTCCAAAAGCTATTGCTTTTCTACCTGATTATATTGATCAATAACATGTATAGAAAGAACACACACACACACACACACACACACACACACATATATTTCAACATTTGAAGATCATTTAAGCTATGTGAAAATGAAGTTTTCCCCTGTTATTTGATAGCAATTGGGCTTTACCACATCTATACTAAATTAAAAGAAACCCTGAATTATTACTAACTCTCTAGGAAGTAAATCTCTCCTGACCTCCCACCCCCACCACCTTATTTTTCCATTGAGCCATGTTTATAATTTGAAGTCTAAACTGTGGCTAAAAAAATTGATAAAACCCACTCCCTGGAATCTGATTATCTAAGGCAACTCAGGTCTTTTATTTATTTTATTTGTTATTTTAATAACAGGTTTGCTGAATTGTGGTTTGTGTCATGTGTATTTTATTAGAAGAAAAGTCCTAAGTGGAAATTAAACTGAATCTGTAAAAAGGGGGCCGGATCTTACAAGTAATTTTATAATTGTCTCTGACTCAAGGTGACTGCTTCCAATACACACATGCACATATCCATGTAAAACAAAACTCCTTTGTTTTGCAAGTTCTTAAAAAATACTGTAATGTTCATTTTATTCTCACCCTTTTTAAACTTGGTCCCCACACTTAACTGGAAGAGCCTGTGAAAGGAAGGAACTTAGCAACTTACTCAACAAAGTTTAGAATAGCTTCAATTAAAAAAGTCATCTAAAAATAAAAATAAAATGTCCTTTCCTAAGAGCAAAATTTAAATACTTGATGTGTTCTTTATTCTATGCCTCCAAATCTTTCGGCTTGCAAAATCCTTTTCATTTATTTGATAAATCTTAAATACATGAAAAAATTTTTTAAAGCTGATTCTTTAAGGAATCCTTGAGAGCCTAGCATGGAAGTTATTAGGTCATTTTAGGTAACCGGCATAAATTAGCGTCAATGTGAATTAAGTAAAGGGATCAGAAATCTGACTGTTAAAAGGCAATCACTAATTAGATTATTTCTAAAGTTATTGACCTGGAAGCTTGTAAAAAGAGGGGTAAACTTTCTTCTATGGATTGAAGCTGTGCTGTATGAAACAAAAATATACATGATGCTGACAATAGTTCATCTCTTAGCAAAAATAAGCAAAATTGAAAAAAACTAAGTAAGTAAAATGTGAGGGGAAATTTAAGAGCTCAGAGAGGATATTAGCTTTGTTGGTAAATTTTTTAAATGAATGAATAACATAGCATATAATCTTAGGCCACTGAACTTCTAAAATTAAAAGGTTACAAATGACAAGTCAAAAGAGATGTCTGTACATGCTGGCTCTTTGGTATTCCAAGGTGATATCCAGTTTTGTGAATAGAGTAAACTTTTCTTATCAAGATAGTATTGTTCATAGAACTTTTTGTGATGATCTAAATGTCCAATAATCACATATGATTAGTGAGCACTTGAAATATGGCTGGTTTAACTGATGAACTGAATTTTTCCTTACATTTTATTAATTTAGTTTTAATGGACACACATGGCTAGTGGCTACCATATTGGACAGTGAAGTTCAGAATTATTAAAACATAATAATTATCTAATTATATATATAATGTCCTTAAATCTTGCTCTAAATATTGCATATTATCATTTTACATATTATAAAATATTAAATGGCTCAAACGATAATTTTGGCTTTTGAAATTATCTATTCAAACAGTTAAGTTCTTATTGGGGAAGCTATCAGGATATACTAGTGAGGGAAAGAAAACTGTCTTTTATGGGCTAGTTCTACAAAGTAGTTGTCCATTTCTTAAATTATGTTTAGAATCCCCCCAGAGGCATTGATTGCCTTTATCATAGTCCACTTTTGAATCTGATGGGTTTTTTGCACCTTTTGTTTTCCTTAATTCCTAAAACCTGGGCAACTTTTCTCTTATTTGCATCAGGGTGAATATCTTTCCCTTTGCTAACAGTGAACTACCCCCTCATCGTAACCCATGAGAACCATCAAAACTGACATTGACAGGGGTCTCTTTTACTTCAATGTGTAGCTATGCTTCTGGGTTGTTTCTCTGCCTAGTTTCATCATTCAACTTCCTTCTCTGTTTCAACCTTCTAGCAGGAACTCCCCACATCTTGATACTGGATACGTAGACATATAATTACATGGAATTTTAGCAAGAAGCCAACTCTTCTTTGGTGCTAGTTCCTTGAAGAGAAGAACTCTCTTCAAGGTGAACTCTCTTAATTTTTTCCAGACTAAGCCTCCATTCAAGATACCCTTGTTCAATAATCAAAATTCTTCATTTGTGTTTCAATTGTCTTCTGATTGCTTCCAAAACAAAAATTTTATCTATCTGTATATTCCATCCATTTTCAGGTGAAGGAAATCTGCTTCCTCAGAGGTTTTCAGGTGTCGTTTTTCTTAATAGCCTGTGAGATGCAGCTTTTATTAGTAAGGTGAGGGGAGGAACAGAAATTTGTCAAGCATGCTTAGGAGGAAAGTTAGAAAAAGGCTATATCTGGGTAGAGCTGACAAGCTTGTGGATAAAGTAAAACATTAGACAATAAGTTATTTGAAGGCAGGGATTATAGTCATATCTATCATATAGGACATTACTCAGCACATAGTAGATTTTCTGAAATGTTTGTTAAATGAGACACAAGAAACAGTATGGAATCTGGGACCAGGAAATGAAGACATATTAAGGTGATGGGGTAGAATCAGACACTTATCAGGAAGATTTGAAGTATATGGAAAATAATAACTAGAGTGGGAAACATATAAAATCCCAAATGAGGACTGAGGCAGGAAGGGAAAGCCCAAATGAGTACCAATGGCAGTAATAAATGAGAGTAAATAGGTGCAAAGGAGAGACTGCAGTGAATTATTCTAAATAAAGATTTTAGAGTTTTAAACGACTTCTAAACAACATTAAAATGACTAATAGGCATGGGGTTTTTAATCTAAAACAGTATTTAACTACCCCCACTTATAGATAGTATTTGAGACCTTTGTAAGTAAGAACTAACTCCAAAATATGTGGGAAACTATCTGGCCAATTCTGCCTAAGCTGTTGGAGTAGGTAACTCTTATTACATGGTAGCAAATGAGATTCCACAGTACAATGTTGAAAAATTATATTTCCATAATTTTTAAACATCTGCTTTTTAACAGTTGACTATCAGGAACCTAGAAGAAAACTAGTTGACAATTAATAGGCTGTTTTCTTTGTAACTGTGAGAACTGAAATGAATTTTGTCATTGTCCCTGCGTGAACAAGTACTGGGAACAAATATACTGCCCCAGGTTGGGTTTACTGGGAAGGAGACTAATAAATGATGATCACTGTGCAGGAAGTTGAATAGGGACTGATACGAGGACCAACATCTGTGGAATGCAAAGGAAGGAAGTAAATGGGACAGAAAGAGAAATGAATTGTGCTAACACTCCCAATGAAAGTCTCAACTGATCTATATAGAGTCCTGGAGCTGGGGTGACCCTTCGGAATTGTTCCAAATTGGGGAAAAGTGATCAGACCTTTCTATATAATATTAGCAATGCATGCGGGCTGCATCCATTGGAAGGGGGAAGGGGCATCAACCAGTTATCCACTGCTGCAAAAAAGTTATCAACTAGTGACATAAAGTGACAACCATCATCTGTGGGTATTGTGCTGGACTTAACTAGGTGGTTTTAATTGGAGTGTCTTGTATAGTTGTGGTCAGATGGTGACTGAAGTTGGAGACCTCTCAAAGGCTTCTTCCCTCACACATCTGGTGACAGACATTTTCTGTGAATTAACCTCAGCTGTGGCTGCCAGCTAGATCTTGGCCTTTCCATATGCTCCAAGCTTCCTTTTTACATAGCTGATAATTCTAACAGCATTCCAAGAGCAAAGCAGAAACTATAAAATTGTTTATGATCTAGCCTCAGAAGTTACAGACAGTCTGATTAAATTCATGGGAAATGCATATAGGTACTACCTCTTGATGGGAGAGGTGGTAAGGTCACATTGTAGCAAGAGTAAGAGAGAACAAGGATATTGTTTTGGCCGCTTTTGAAAAATATCTGCTATATGGTGACGACAACATGATCTGTTAAGGCAATTCCTGCAAGGTACTGACAAATGAGGGCATTTTTCCATCAGTACTTCCCTAGCAGTTGAACAAGTCCTTTATTCCAGAGGTCCATCAACCATATGTTTTGCTGTCCCTGTGCATTTTTCTTTTTTCCAGTTTTTTTGAGCTGTAACTGACACATAATATTGTATAAGTTAAAAGTGTACAATATGTTTATTGCACACATTTATGAACTGCAAAATGCTTACCACAGTAGCATTAGTTAGCACCTCCACCACCCCATATAATTACTGTTCCTTTTGCCTGTCTTAGCAACTTTCAAGTAATAATGTAATCATGTTAACTATTATCACCATGCTGTACATTGGATACCCAAAACATATTCATCTTATAACTGGAAGTTTGTGTCCTTTGACCAACATCTCCCTATTTTCCCCACTAGCCAGCAGCAACAACCATTCTTTGCTTCTATGTCTTGACTTTTTTAGATTCCACATATAAGTACGATAATACGGTATTGTGTTTCTCTGAATTATTTCAAATACCCATAAGGTCTATTCATGTTGTCACAAATGGCAGAATTTCCTTCTTTTTTCAGGACAGAATAGTATTCCATTGTCTAGATTTACCATATCTTCCTTATCCATTCATCCATACTTTGGTATTAGGTCATTTTCATATCTTGGCAAGATTTCTCTTGGCCCTAAGATGTGCAGTTTGGAGGAGGGGTCAAATCAAAAGATTTTCTCTTTCTGCCTCAATCATGTCTACACTGCATTTTTGCTCCATTGGTGTGCTGGAACTTCTTTGCTGGAAAGAGACTTCCACAAAGACTTTATTGTTCATAGGTGATTGTCTGTGACAGCATTTTCCAGTAGCACCTGGACTGCAGCTGAGAGGGACCCGAGTCAGTTCAGGGACTACTGCAGAGTCCACAGCTATGTACTGAGGATGATTTGCTTATTACTTGATGCATGGTGGGTAAGACTCCTCTTGGGTGACTTGGTGGAATAGTGGTGGATCTCATGGCATCCACAAAAGCACTTTAGTCTAGAGATGCATGCCAAACTTTTTGTTGGGTAGGAGAGACATGAATAAGTGACATTTTATTAATCCATGATGCTGATATTACTCTCGTTCTTACATTAAAAATTTTGGGGACTATGCCTACATTTTTTGTCCGTATGTTTAACAATGCTGAGAACAAGCAAAAATAACTTACCAACTTGCTTCAAGAAATATTTTCTCCTGAAAGATAAGAATTTGAGTCAGCTTAAATAGATTGTTCATCAAAACTCACTACAAGACCCATGATTAACTGGGCTCACTAGCCCAAAATTATAATATATAATAAACCCTGCCTAATTCCATGTATTTTTTCCAGTCTTGCCTCAAAAATCATCCAACTCAGGCCTAAAACCTGTAAGTATCCCAGAATTTTCCCAATTTGAGGTACTACTAAAATTGTTAAACTGGTGTTCTCTTACTATAGTAAGTCTATCATAATTAGCTTTTCTAGGTCAATAGTTATTCTGGTGTCTTTTTAGGGAAGCCAACAGCAGAGGATGCATTTTCTTAGTGTAGCCTAAAAAAACCTGGTTCTACAATGAGGATGCTGCCATATCAGGGAAAAATTGAAGTACAATTCAGTCACTAATTGTATGGAAAGTCAGATTCATCCAACAGAATCATAAATCTCAGAGTTCAAAAGGACTTCAGATTTATCTAGTCCAATCCATCTTGATGCAGATGGAGAATAGGCTTAAATATGGGCTCAAGTTAGAGTATGTTTTCCCTATACTGGTGAGGAGGCCCCTTCAGCGCAAGCAAAAGCTTGGGTTTTTTCCTCTGCTGCTTCATCTCCTCTCTCATTTTCTTCCTTTCTCCAGCCTTAGAGTAGCATGTCCCTGTTTCTCCTCTTCGCAGACAACAGGAGTCTTCTGTTGTGTTTTGGTGGAAAGAGTCTCTGTGTAGCCACAGGGTTTTTAGGGCTGGGTGTTTTCAAAAAAAACGTATTTTTTAAAGACCTCTAATTCCTGGAAGCAATCATCTGTTTGTTATTATCTGAAAGGTCTCATTAACAGATAATATTATGTCCACACCCCTATTTTTGAAACTGAAAGAAAGTGGGGGTTAAATTTTTGAGTACAATTTCACAAATAATGGAACAAACTTTCTGGTAGTATGGGCTTAGTTAGGCCTATTTATTTTATTTACTTAATCCTGACTATTTTAAGATGGAGGGGAAAGAAATATTTTATCTTGTCTTTACTGAAAAAATAGCTAGGTAAAAGTGTTTTGAATTAGGTTTTTCAGATATTTGTATTTCAGAAAATTTATCCTTTAAAATGTGATACACACATCGACCGAGGTATAAATCTATTCTCTTGAAAATTATATAGCATTGTAAGCAAATTAAACAATAATTTTAAAAATATGATTACCAGGTCTTAGATATGGTAATTAACTTGAAATGTCACTGACATGAAATGAAAACTGCAATTGACAGAATTTTAGTAAAAATTGAAAGTTATTTGCATACTAGTGGGAAAAATTCTATGTATGCATGTTTGGCAAGCATTATAGGAAATATTTTTATACATAAAACTGAAAAGACGTTGCAAGTGACTTAAAAGACTTTCCTGCTGGAGTGTTATACAGAGCTGGCGCCCTTTCATGGGTCTTAGGATTTCTTCCTTTTCCTTTTTTTTCCTTCCCACTGTTGACTACTTGCTTCTCCCACATGAGAGATAATTCGCTACAGATGATTTCTTTGTATAGTCTTTATTTTTATGCTGGGATAAATGTTGCTAAATCCCACATTATTTTCAATTGTAGAGTTTAAATAATCCACCCCTGGTCAGTTTTTACATGTCAAAAAGTCTGTATGTGCATGTGTAATGGTGAAAGCATGTGTTTATAGTAACACAGTGCACTCATTATGACATTACATTGAGTTCAGATTTCTTCCCCAAACTACAATAAAATGCAAATATTCTAAACTCATGTTAGAAATACACATAGCCTATAGACTTTTCTTTTTAACAGGATCCACACAAACTGTACCAACATTTTGTTCCTGAGCTTTATTCCTTCCTTTTTTTTTTTTTTTTTTTTTTAAATAATTTGAATTCCCTATGTAAAAAATTATTAGACTACTGGGCATTTCTTTGCTAGCTTACTCTCAGTACATAAAGGACTTGAAATTATTTACAAAACAACAACAACGACATACCCAAAATGAAAACAAGTGAAGAAAAAAATTAGGAGCTCCTAAAACATTTTCTCCTGTTTTACTCATAACTCAAATACTAAATGATGAAGTTTTATAAAAGAAATTCAGAGGTCAGTGGTAAAAAAATTCATATTTTCTACTGACAATGACTTAATGTGCATTAGCTAGTAGTTTATTTATTTTCCTTATAAATGCATGCTAAAAATCACATCAGAATCATAAACACTCCTGTGAAGTACAATTGAATTCACTCCCTCCCTCTTCATACACATCTCTAGTCTTTTCAGTATTTATAGGTAAATACCAAAACATTGACAATAAAGAGATATTCCTTCTTTGGCAAAGATTCTGGCAAATCACTCTGAATCAGAAGAAATATCGCCCATTATGTTAGATTTTTAAGCGTATCTGTTTCACAAGACTGATGAAAAATGCTTAGCAATAAATACAATACTACATGGTATCTGAGTTTTTTAAAGAAGATCATAAGAATTTCTTACTAAATGAAAGAATTTTGAAATAGAATGTGCATTGTCATGTGCAATCTTAAATTTATGAAGAAAAACTGCTAAAGTGATTTAAAGCAGGCCCAACTATAGATATTTCAATTACCTATTTATTCTCAATACGAAGGACATTATCATGGCATCCTTTCTTTTTTTTGTCCTTCAATTGATTTCTCTGATTTTTATTATTTTTCCCCTGAACTAAATTGTGATTTATCCTCAAGAACCTGAGATATGGTTTTATATTCTTCTGGAACTACATGTTCCTTCTTGGTAAACAATTAAGCACCAGCATGTTTGAATGCACTGGCCCTGAAATCAGACTGCCAAGGACAGACTCCAAGTGCCTTCACTTTCTCTACTGTCCTCAGACAAGGTATTTACCTTTCCTATGCTTCACTTTCCTTATTAAAAAATAGAAACAATAATAGTATCACATGGAAATTAAATGAGTTAAGAAACCAAAAGTACTTAGGACAGTCCTTGGTTCATACATTTTCAAAAACATTTTGAGGTGTCACCTGGTGGAGTAGTGGTTGGGCCAATCGCCACTGAAGGAGCAGACCACATAACTCTGGTTTTGAATCCTGGGTCTTGGGGAAGACAATCAGTGTGACCAACTAAATAAAAATAAAATAAAGATGATGCTTCTTCCTTTCTCTTCCTATCCACCAGCCAACTTGCCTTCATTAATGCCTGCACCTTTCTTTAAAAAAATGTTTTTGTTTTATAATGCAGACTTAAAGATTACCTTTGTACCAATGGCAACAACCCCCATGCCATGCCACAACTTTCTGTCTCTATCTCTGCCTTCTCATTTTCTTAACTTTGAGACAATGTCAAGTTTTGCTGAAAAATAAAATGAAATCTAGTTATCTTCATATCATACCATGCCAACCCATCAGACATTTATTTAATATCTATTATGTGCTAGGTATTTGTGTTTTTCCAGGGATATAGGGACAAATGATTCTTTGTTCCCTATTGGGTAAGAAAAACAAGTAAACAAATGGTTAAATCACAGTGCCACAAGTATTTGTGGGTTTTTTTTTTTGGTGCCGAATTTAAATGCTGTTTCATTTAGGACATTGCATTTTTCACTTAAAATACAATACTTATAAAGTGCAATGTTATTTCCTTTCCCTGTGCACATGTTTCATATTCAAGTATCAAGAATGTCCATATTACTACAGCAACTCTACTTTAACTGCCATGGAATTTGCTACAAATTTTGATACTTCAATGGTTTGTATGGAAAAATGTGAAATCTATGCTCAGCTTGATTCAATTAACCTATTTGATGGTGGCCCCAGAGGAGGCACCAATCATGGAGGGTTCCACCACCACGGAAGGCCCCGGTCTTCCCTCCTGGCATATCTCCTGTATACTGGTAAGATTTGGTAATGATGGAGCTCAGACTTCTCCAGTCATTCTACTCATGTTCAAATTCTTCTTTCTCTGCAACCTAGTTCTTATTAAGACAGCTAATAATTTTATTACACTTGTCAAGAATCTTGTTTGTCTGAATCATTGATCTTTCCTTGAAGTTTCACATCTTCAATAGTTGCTTTTATATTGAATTCATAGGATTCAAGGGAATTCTTAGAAGACACTTTGTCCTGATGCTTCTTGTCTTTGTTTTATACTTATCAGCTTCCTGGACCATATGTTCACTGTCAAATAGCCCTTGCCATTAGTGACAATGATTTTTAAAAATAATTAAAATAATATTTTACCATGACCACTTTGCAGAAAACATGGAATGAGGGTAATCTTGCTCGCTCTCTATATTCATATATAGCAGAGACATTGGGGGATGCCACTGGCATCAGTATCAAGTGACTCCCATATGAGGAACAACCCAGGTGCAGGAGGTATGCCTGTGAGTTCAATCTTGCCAAGCAAGTGGTTATCCTTGATTATGACACACTCACCTTCATAAATCTCAATGAGTGTGTCAGGAAGGCTGAGCAGGACTGATATCAGTCTTTTGCAACCAGATCTCAAACATGACATTCCATTAGGTTTACCACATCTGATTGGTTAGAGTCAGCACCTGCAAGGTATTGTCTCTCCACTTGAGGAAAACCACAGGACTCCAAAAAGTTCAGAGAAAACTAATAAAGATGTTTTAAATTCTGAATAGCTTCAAATCTGAAGTTGAGTAAGACAGAGATAAATTCAATGATCAGATAATTATCACAGATAACTACAGAAAATCTAGACACAAATTACTTTAGCACTATGTCAGAAAAGTTATGGCTCAAGATGTAGAAGAGTGCTATCGACTCTGCTGCCTGAATCCCCTGGAGAAGACATTTAGCTTCTTTGTGCTTTGGTTTTCTCATCTGCAAAGTGGCTATGATGGGTGCTTGCTCTGCCTATTGTCACAGGACACTTGCCATTTCCCAGGACAGTGCACAGGGATATTCAATACATGCTTTGAAAAATTTTCAAGTGCTGATTAATGTGAGGCATCACTATCAATTCATTTATTGGAACATTTTCTGATTAATGAGTAGTACATTTTGCAAGCTCAGAAAGTATCACAGAAAACCTCATTACTTTCCAAAGAGTGTCTTCATTCACAATTTTATAGAATGAGGCATGCTTCCAAAAATTCTCATGCTTTATGTCTCCATTTCCTCCTTTCCCCATGCACATGTACACTGACATTCTTCCCACATTCATAGTAAACTGTGGGTATGAAATCTTGCATAATTGCTAGACAATTCGTCCCCAACATAAATGTAAAGACAAAGACTGACAGTTTAATAATCACAGTACATTTCATTAAAAATAATCTGTTATGGATAGTTTTAGATAGCATTCAAATTTCTCTTATAAATATTAAAAAATTCTTGTTTTCAACATAATCTTTTAATGTTACAAGCCTAGAACAGACTGATTTAGCCTTGTATTATGACTTTCTCCTTGTGTTCATCCAAGTTAATTCTATGTGCTTGCAGTCAGTAAAGCTCTGGAGGTTTTCTTGACTGAAATGTGGGAGAATTATCCTAGGAAGAGTCCAGAGAATCTACTAGGGTAGTGCCATCTACACTTTTATCATTATGTAACCCATGAGCAAAAGTTATGTGAGCATAATGCCATCTTGGTATAATTTTAAATTTATAAATTAGCTATACATCAGTCTGTATTAATCTATTATGCATATTATAAAAAATATAGTTGGCATGCCCTGGTAATTCAGATGCTAAGTTGGTAGCTGGAGCCTAGACCATATAGAGCCTAAGGATCCAGTTTCACTGTTGGGGAAAAAGGCCTGCTCACCATGTCCAGCAGCCATGAAGCAAAGCCATAAAAACATCCTGTGACCTGAGCTTGCTGGAATGCTGCCAGCTATATCTAGAAACTAGTCTACCCTGAACAGACATACTGTCCATAGCCCTCCTACGTGTATGCTGTACCCCTAGAACCAGAACAGAATTTTCCCCTTTTAAGATCCTATATGGTAGAACCTGCCCCCTTAAATAGACTGGAGGGGGACCTTAAGGAACTAGAAAACTTAGACATCCAGAAACAACTTCTGAGCCTTGAAAAGACAATTCAGAAAATCCATAAATGGGTGATTAATCAAATCCCAATCTCACTTGGGAACCCAATGCACCCATTTAAACCAGAAGATTATGTATGGGTAAAAGACTGGAAAAGAACCCCTTCAGCCTACCTGGAAGGGACTTTATCTTGTCATACTAACTTCTCCCATAGTCCCTAAAGTTACAGGACTGGATGCCTGGATCCATCATTCCCAACTGAAGACAACCCACCAGTGCAGCAGATTGCCCAACCAAGGGAGAGACCCCTTCGACCAGAGCTCTGCCTGGACTGTCCAGGAGTTGTCTCCCACCTGTCTGAGGCTGACATGTAATCCGCTAGAGGTTTAGAGGCGCTTATGACCCACCAGGAGACCCTGTGTCTATCTCTATTCATTTTTCTTATCTTACTCTGGGCCTTACAACTCCCAGTTGCCTTTGTCAGCCAGTTCTGCAGACTCTTTCCATGGGATTGCTGCCTGTCGGCTTATATAGATCATTGGCATAATTAAGCCTCAGTTCTTCCTCTTAGGAAAGTCTGTAGGGGAGACATTAGGAGTTAAAGTTTATGTTGAGTTAGACCAAAGCAAAGCACAGACGCTGGTCTTACTTTGACTGGTGATGCTAATGGATGGGGCAATGAATAGCCCCCTGAAAGAATAATTCAGACCTATAGTCTTGACACTTGAGCACAGGATGACAGCTGGGGATACCAAATTCCCATCTATCTCCTAGATAGATTAATAAGATTACAAGCAGTAGTAGAAATAATATCAAATAGCTACTGCACTAGACTTGTTGGCAGACCAGATTACCCAGATGAGAGCCACAATCCTCCAAAACTGATTTGCCTTAGATTACATATTAGCAGAAGAAGGAGTTTAAGCTAAGCTCAATTTAACAAACTGCTGTTTACAAATAGCTGATAACAAGTGAATAGTTAAAGATATTGCCAGAGACATATGGAAAACAGACCATGTCCAGTCCAGAATTGGGAGTCCCTCTTCGACTCAAAATGGTTCTCTCGGTTTTCTTGAATTAGAGGATTTAAAGCTCTATTAGGGACCATGGGACTCATTTTAGGGAGTCCGCCTATTACTCCCTTGTCTTCTACCTGTCATAATAGACCTGATTCGATCCACCATAAACGTGATTGTTCAGCATGTCACAACAAAGCAAATCCTGCTAGCACAAGAATATAACCCTGAACCCCACCTATGATGAGCAAGATTGTTAACTATTTCTTCTTCCTATATTCAGATGGTCCAAAGTGCCTCAACCCTGCTACAACCCCATACAGCAAGAAGTAGTCAGAATGATTGATCGGTGCCCCTTTTCCCATCCCTGGATCCATCAAAGCTAACTATCCATCAGTTTGAGGAACAAGAGGGGGAAATGTGGGGGGAAAAGTCCTGCTCACTGCTTCCAGCGGTCATGAAGCAAAGCCATAAAAACATTCTGTGACCTGATCTTGCTGGAATGCTGCCAGCAGACAAAGAACTTCATGTGCTTGAAACCCCCTCCCCTAATTTACATCCCTCCCGTCCCATGTTTGCTGTAGCCTATGTAAGTGTGCTCTAACTGGAAGCCTGTGCTCAGCCTTTGTGGGGGAAGGACTCCTGCCAAGCCCATGCATAATAAATCTGCCTAAAATAATTGCAAAGACTGCCCGCTTGGTTTATCCCAGAGAACTGTAACATCACAACCTAGGGCCAGGCGGGAAACAACCACAATAAAAATAAATAAATAAATAAATAAATAAATAAATAAATAAATGAATGTGCTTCCTTACAAATAGAAAGCAGTGAAGTGAAACAGAATATTTTAACAATAAAATTGAATACTGCATTAATAAATTATATACCAAATCTTTTGTACTCAAATGACAAAGATTTGTATTAATGTCTAGGCTGTTGGTTAACAAATGCCTTCCAAATGAAACTGGCATTATACTATTATTTGCTAATATTGAAAAGTATAAAATATATATAGGGCTAGATTCTTTGCTCATAATAAAAATGATATTTATCCAAATTTTAAAGTATTTTTGAAAACTTTTATGTTTATGTTTTTGGACTACATCTTGGCAGAATTGATTGGATCACTATCTTAGTGTGGCTGAAAAGGAGCAGCTTTAAGGCGTCAAAGGAATACCATTCTGCCACTATTTAAAAAAAATGTATACTTGTATTATAAATATTATCATTCTAAAATATTATTTCAGGAGTCTTTTAAAGTGTTGGTATATTAACTAAATTAAGACTAGATTATATAATCTATAAATCTGCTAATGGCCCAAGAAAATAGTAGTATGTTGTGATACTCAAAAAACAAGAACAAAAATGCTATCATTTTCAGCATAGTACAAATGAAGGTATTGTTTACCAAGTATTAGTAAATATTTTTATTGCTTGATTGCCTTTCCTTTTTTACTGGTCTTAGTTAGGCCTTAGATTCAGGTTCTAGGCCTTTACATGGCCTGCATCTTAGCTACTAAGCCACAGGTGTGCACCTTCTTTTTTATTTTTTTAACATAGAAATAGATATAAATAGAAATAGCCTTGATATTTTCTCCTTCCACCCAGAGCCGTGTGCACTTCAGATAGGATACCACTGTAATAGACAGATCCCTTTGTGATTCATCCAAGTCCTACTAGGGCTGGGTCAAGATGGGTTATGCACAGTGTGTATAGGAGTCTAAATGTACAGAACTCTGAACACCCATCCCTACTGTAACCAAAGAGTTCTAACATCATTTATTTTATATTTTACACATTAAACTTTTTGACAAATTTTCATCGGAATAAAGGAGTATGCAACTAAAACATAATTGAAATTTGGCTCTGGAGAAACTTATGAGTCTGTAACACACAGTTATGACAAATGTTTGAGACTGATATTGAACAATAAAGTTGTGGAAGCAACCTTTCACTAAAGAGTTAAATATACTGCTTTTTAAAGGTTCTGGATTCTATGTTTTTTAAATTGTTTCTACATGCAAAAATCAAAGCCTTAGAAGTAAAAGGGAAAACACTTCAGCAAAACATGCTACAAAAGTTTTGAATCTAATTCAATATTAAATAAAAGCATCAGTTATAATGGAGACATTAGCAAAAAGTTTTGAATATTTTAGAAACAAATCATGTTAAAGCAAAGCTTAAAAAAGGATATGGTTCTCGTAGTATTTCAGTGAATTTAATCTTGCTTTGATGGGAGGTTTTGGAAATACCAGCTACTTCATGCATCTTAAGGAAATATAAAATTAGTGGACTCTGACCTCCCAACTTGAAGAGTATATGCTTAAACTCTGGACAAGTGTTGCTATAATTGAACTGTAAGGGGGAAAGAAACAATGATTATTTCTGTGTATTTTTTAAAGAGATGTAAATAAAATACCACTACATTATAGCTATAAATCTGTATAATTGTAAAACCATATATTAAAATAAATAAAGGAAAATCTGCATTTTTTGTGCACCATATTTTAATTAAAGTAGAAGTCTGAGTATATACAGTAATAGTTTGAGCCTTTTGATTTATCAGCAGGCTTGAAGACAGATCAGTAGAGATTATTTTGTCTAAAACAGAGTGAAAAAAGAATGATGAAAATGAGCAGAGTCCCAGAAAAAGATGCAGGAAAAAAAAACTAAAGTAGTAATGATTCAAACTTTTCAGTCTTATGGAAAACAAGAAGCGTGATTCCTAGTATGATAAATTCACACCTAGACTCATTATATTAAAGTTTAAAAGACTCAGACAAAAAAAGCAGCAAGATGAAACAACATAAAAGGGAACCCAACTAAGATTAGTAGCTGAATTCTCATCAAAGGATCAAACTGTTAGTAGCCTCAGATCTGTCAATGTCCACTTTTTTTTGTTTGCTCATTAGCTTTTTTTTCTTTATATTCCACATACGCTTGATATCATTTGGTATTTGCCTTTTTCTTTCTGACTATTTCACTTAGCATAATTCCCTTGAGTTCCAGCCAAGTTACAAATGAAAGGATTTCATCTTCTTTTAGGGTTGTGAAGTATTCTATTGTGTGTATATACCAAATCTTCTTTATCTGTTCATCTGAAGATGGGCGCTTAGGTAGCATCCAATTCTAGGCAATTGTAAATCATGACAATAATGCAAATAATGGCAATAAATATGGGGGTGCAATTTTCTCTGTGAATTAGTGTTTTTAGAGTAAATACCCAGAAATGGGCTCATATGGAATTTCTTCTAAGTATTTCATGGCTTCAAGTCTAAAATACAAGAATCTAATCAATTTTGAGTTAATTTTTTGTGTATGGTGTTATAGAATGGTCTACATTGGTTCTTTTGGCAGTGGCTGTCCAGTTTTACCAATACAATTTGATGAAAAGACTTTCCTTTCTCCATCATATGCTTTGGGTTCTTTTGTTATAAATTAACTGACCATATATATGTGAATCTATTTTTAGAGATTCAATTCTATAGCACTGATCTGTGTGTGTCAGTGTACCACACAGTTTGATCACTATTGCTTCATAACATAGCTCAAGACCTGGGAGTGTGATATTAACCCTTTTGTTCTTTTTTTCTCTTATAGTTTTGGTTATTCGGTGTCTTTTTTGATACCATACAAATTTTAAAAAATTTGTTCTATGTACTTGAAAAATGACAGTAGAATTTTGATTGGGACTGCATTAAACCTCTGCCTTGCTTTAAGTAAGATGATCTATTTAACAATGTTAATTCTTCTCAACTCTGAGCATGGAATATCTTTCCATCTCTTTGTATCTTCCTCTATTTTTTTTATAACGTCTTATAATTTTCATTGTATAGGTCTTTCACTTCTTTTGCTAGTACATTCCAAGGTCTTTAATTGTTTTGTTGCTATTGTAAATAGGGTATTTTTCTTGATTTCATCCTCTTCTATAGCATTATTTGGATATAAAAATAGATTTTTGCATACTGATTTAACAGCCTGACACTTTACTGTACTCATTAATCAATTCTAGTAGTTTTTGATGGAGTCTTTAGGGTTTTTATGTACATTATCATGTAATCTGCAAATAATGATAGTTTTACTTCTTTTCCAATTTGAATTCCTTTTATTTCTTCTTTCCTAATTGCTCTGGTTAGGAACTTTAATGTGATGTCGAAAACAGCAGTAAGAGTATACACACTTCTCTAATTGATCTTAGAAGAAATGCTTTCAATTTTTTAACATTGAATATGATATTGACCATGGATTGATCATATATAGCTTTTATTATGTCTCTTCTAACCCTATTTTATGTAGTTTTTTTTTAATCATAAATGGGTGCTGAATCTTGTCAAATGCTTTTCTCTGCATCTATTCATATAATCATGTTTTTTCCTTGCTTTTATTTGTGTTTGTATTACATGAATAGATATGCATATGCTGATCCATCCTTGCATCATCAGGATGAATCCCACTTGGTCATTGTGGAAGACTCTTTTGATACACCATTGAATTCAGTTTGCTAATATTTTCTCAAAGTTTATCAGAGATAACGCTCTGTAATTTTCTTCCTTTATAACATCTTTATCTGACCTCCTAGAAAGTGTTTGAAAGTTTTCCCTATTTTCCAATTTCTGGAAGAGCTTGAGAAGAATAGGTATTAATTCTTCACTGAATCTTGGTAAAAATCACTAGTAAAGTCAGTTGGTCTGGACTTTAATTTTGAGGGAAACTTTTAATTAACGTCTTCAATTTCCTTGCATGTGATAAGTCAGTTCAGGTTTTCCATTTGTTCCTAATTCATCTTCATAGATTATATAATTCCAAAATTTTGCGTATGTCCTTTAAGTTGTTCAATTTATTGGCATATAGCTGTTCGTAGTATTCTCTATGATTCTTTGTATTTCTAAGTATATGTTTCAACTTTTCCCCTTTTTTGAGAATAGTTATTATAGTTTTCTCTTTTTTTTCCTGGTGATCCTAGGCAATGGCTTGTCAATTTTATCAAAGAATAATTTTTCGTTTTTCTGAGTTGTCTTTTTGATTTCTATTTCATTTATTTCTGCTCAGTTATGTGTCATTTATCCCTTCTCCAATCTTTGACTTCAACTGTTCTTTTTCTAGCTGCTTTAGGTGTAGTTAGTTTATTTGTGATTTTTCTTGTTTTTTGAAGCAGGTCTGGATTGTTATAAACTTTCCTCTTAGTATTGCCTTTGCTGCATCCTTTAAATTCAATATTATGGCCATTGCTGAAAACAATATACTTTCAGAGGACTTTATCATACTATGGATAGACCAAAGATAGAGTAAATTTTTGTGTCAACAATAATCTGCTGTTAAACTTACAACATTTATAGTTAAAGATGATTCCCAGGCATAGTCTAGTGGCTTTGAATGTAAGTCCAGTTTGTGAACCATGGTTAGAGGAACAACCATGATGAATAATTAAATAAAAATAAACAATTTAATAAAATGATTCCCCTGGCATACCCTGGTGGTGCAGTGGTTGAGTCGATCACCTCCAAAGGAGTGCAAGGTCACATACTCCTGGGTTCAAGTTTTGTGTCTGGTGGGTGGGGGGAGGGGGCAGGCAGGGAGGGCAGCAACAGCTAGTGTGAACAAGTAAATAAAAAAGAACATTTCTTCCTTATCATCTCCCTCCCACACCTGCTTGCCTACTTGCCTTCATTCCTGCCTGTACTTTTTTTTTTTTAAAGAGTCTGGTTCAACATGGTGGTGTATGAGGACCCTTGTCTCATGAGAAAAATCCCACATTAAAGAGGAGGCAGCTCAGGCAAGGAACTGTGGGCCAGTGGCCCATACCTGGTAAAAAGGCAGATAGACAGTGGAGACCTTGGAGACTGTGCAGGCTACATCCTCCCTCCTCTGGCCTAAGGAGAGGTGACCAAGTGCACTGCCCACCCCCATTGGTAGAGAGGTAACCACAGCTGGTGAGAGACAGCAGGCGCAGTGCAGTGACCACTTGCGCTTATGAACCAATCCAACCCCAACCCTGCCTGAGGGAAAATTCCACTGCCTGAGCTCCAGTGCAGGCAGGTAACAGCTGGTTCTAACAAGACAGGTGCATATGCATTTCTCCCCCCAGTCTGAAAGGACGGTTCCTGAGACAGGTGCACACACTTGAGCCAGCCCAGACACCACAGACAGGAGACCACAGGTGTCTGTGCACCTCTCTCCCTATCCATTGAGAAAGTGAGCTATGTGTGCCCTCAGTGTGTGTATAGTACAACCTGCCCATAAAACACAGGCACATACATAGCCCTCTTCTCATCTGCAAAGCAGAAAGTACCCAACCCCATCCCAGGTCAAAGTAGGAAGAAACATGAAGTAAAAGAAAAATCACAGTACTGAATTCAAGGTAGAAAGACAGCTATGCCAAACCAAAGTTGCCAAAGAAAACATGAATAGCCCCTAAAGAAGAAAAAGCCAAGAGCTCACCAGAGAAGAACTTCATGGATGTGGATTGGGACAACCTAACAGATAGAGTTCCAAAAAATAGTTATAAAAATGTTGAATGAGAGGCAAGAAGTACACATGACCACCAAAAGGCAACTGGAAAACCTCAGAAAGAAGTGACATATCATAGGGAACATGTCACCAAAGAGATTAAGAATATAAAGTCCTAGCAGAAATGAAAGATACAGTCCAGTAATAGAAGGTAAAGATAGAAAGCTCTGTAAATAGACTATCAATCATGGAGAGGAACAAATATTAGAAATTAAAGATAAGATCAAAGAGGTGACCTTCATGGAAGAGGAAAGAGAAAGAAGATTGAGGGAAAATGAAGTAAACTTATGAGAAGTATCAACACTATGAGAACAAACATAAAGATCATAGGAATCCTGGAAGGAAAGGAGAGGGAGAAAGGGGCAGAAAAATCTATTTAAAGACGTAATAGCAGGGAATTTCTCTTATCTTTCATAAAGAGCAACCATAGAGGCTGAAGAAACAGAAAGAACACCGAAATTTATAAATGTAAACATATATACACTGAGACATATCATAGCAAAATTAGCAAAAGTCAATGACAAAGAAAAATTACTCAAAGCTGCTAAAGAAAATAAAAACATAACTTACAAAGTCACACTTATCAGGGTATTATTGGACTTCTCAACAGAATGTTACAGGCCAGGAGAAAGTGGAATGACATCTTCAAAATAATAAAAGACAAAAAGCTACCAGCCAAGAATTACTCTGCACAATTACCATTTAAATATGATGGATAAATAAAAGTCTTCAATGACAAAAAAATTGGATTTTCATCATCAAGCTTGCCATTTAAGAAATCCTGAAATGGGACATACAACAGGGAAAACAAAAATAAAGATTCACCAAACCTCAAGAATAGTGATAAACAGGTAAACAAAAGCAAGAACAAAGATGAGACCAATAGAAGTGGACAAAAATCACAAAAGGGATAGTGTAAAACAGGTATCTTACACAAACATATAAATATGATATGGCATCAGCTTTTAAAAAGAAAATCATAGAGCAGGACAATCAGAATTAATCCATGGGAAAGCCACAAAACCCAAATCTAAAGAGACACAGTTGGGAAGCAGACAAAATTGACAGAACAAGTACTGAATACCATCCAAAGGAAAATATGAATCCAAGCAAACAGGAAGCGAAAGAGCAGGTAGAGAAAACAAACATAAAATAAAGACTCAAAGGACAGCAATAAAGCCACGCATTTCAGTAATCACCCTAAATATGAATAGCCTGAACTCACCAATCAAAAAACAAAGAGTAGCTGGATGGATTAAAAAACAGGACCCATTGATGTGTCTATAAGAAACACATATTAGATTCAACAATAAACACAGGTTGAAAGTCTAGGGTTATAGAAAAAGATATCAAAGGAAAAATGATGAAAGGCAATCAGGAACTGCAATATTAATATCAGAAAAGACAAACTCCCAACTAAAAGTGGCATCACAAGGCAAAGATGGACAATACATTGTGGTTAAGGGAGTAATACATCAAGAAGAAATAACTATCATCAACATATATGCCTGTATTGGGTAATATAGGAATATCTATATATATCTATATATCTATATATGTCTATATAGATATATAGATATCTATATATATATAACAAATACAAATACTGACGAGCTAAAGACAGACATTGATAGTAATGCAATAATAGCAAAAGACTTTAACACTCCACTTATAACCATAGATAGATCATCAAGGCAGATATCCAGCAAAGAAACAAAGACACTAATTTAAAAAATAGATCAAATGGACCTAACATACATACAGGGTGTTCTAACAACACACCCCCTCAAAAAAAAAAGAAAGAATATACATGGAGTATTCTTAAGGACATACCACATCTTGGTACACAAAACAAGTCTCAGCAAATTTAGCAAAATTAAAATTATAGAAAGCATTTTCTCTGACCATTAAGGGGGTTAAAAGAAATAAACTGAAAGAACAAAACTAGAAGAATCACAAAGATTTGGAGATTGAACAACATGCTACTGAATAACTCCTGGATCATCAGTGAAATTAAAGATGAAGTTAAGTCTTATCTGGAAGCAAATGAAAATTCAAAGATGAGCTACCACAACATACGGTATGTTTCAAAAACAGTTCTGAAAGTTTGTAGCTATATAAGTGTACATTAAAAACCAAGGGAGAGCATAAGTTAATCAAACTATACACCTTAGGGAACTAGAAATGGAAGAACAATCAAAAGCAGAAATCAACGGAAGAAAGGAAATAATAAAAATCAGTTCAGGAATAAATGAAATTAAAAATTAAAAAAAAGACCATTCAAATGTTGGTTCTTCGAAAAATAAGCAAAATTGATATACCCCTAGCAGGACTCATGAAGAAAAATAGAAAGTCTTAGTAACAAAAACCAGAAATGAAAAAGGTGAGATCACAACTGACATCACAAACACAAAAGATCATGAGAGACTACTATGAAACACTTACATGCCATCAAATTTGTCAGTCATGAAGAAATGGATAGGTTTTTAGAATTCTACAGCCTTCCAAAATTCAAGCAGGAAGATGTAGACAACTTAAACAGACAAATCATGAGAGCAGAAATTGAAGCATTAAAAAAACCTCTCACCAAAAACAAGAGCTGAGGACTGGAAGGCATCACCGGGGAACTCTAATAAACATTCAAAGGACAGAAAACCCCCAATTTCCTTAAACTCTTTCACAAAGTTGAAGAGGAGGGAAAACTCCCAAATACATTCTATGAGGATATTACCCTGATACCAAAATTAGGCAAAACTACCAAAAGGAGAAAACTACAGACCAATATAGTTTATGAATACAGATGCTAAAAAGCCACAATAAAATCCTGTCAAATAGAATTCAACAGCACATCAAAAAAAATTAAACACCATGACGAAGTGGAATTTATTTCAGGGATACAAGAATGGTTCAACAAATGCAAATCAATCAATGTGCTATACCACATCAACAAAGTGAAAATCAAAAACCACATGATCATCTCAGTAGATGAAAAAGTACTTGATGAGATTCAATACCCATTCCTTATAAAAACCCTCACCAAAATAGGAATAGAAAGCAAATACCTCAACATAATAGAAGCAATACATGACAAACCCACGGTCAAAATCATGATTGTGAAAAACTGAAAGCCTTTCCTATGAGACCAGGAGCAAAACAAGGTTTCCCACTATAACCACTGCTCTGCAGCAGTTCTGGATCTCTTGGCGACATCAATAAGGCAAGAAAAGCAATCCAAATTGGAAAGAAGAAATAAAACTATCATTATTTGCAGATGACATGACACTATTCTGAGAAAACCCTGAAAAAACTGCTAGAAACAATAAATGAATACAGCAAAGCGGCTGGATATAAAGTCGACACACAAAAATCAGTAGCATTCCTATGTACAAACAATGAAAGAGAAGAGAAAGAAATTAAGGAGCAAATCCCATTCACAATAGCACCAAGGAAGATCAAATACCTGGGAATTAACAAAGGATGCAAAAGACCTCTACAATGAAAACTACAGAACCTTAACAAAAGAAACAGGAGACAGATAACAAATGGAAAAACATTCCATGTTCATGGATTGGAAGAATCAACATGCAAAAATGGTCATTCTATCCAAGGCAATATTTAGATTCAATGCAATTCCTATCAAAATCCCAGGGACAATTTTCAAGGAAATGGAGAAAACAATGCTGAAGTTTGTATGGGACCACAAAAAGCCTTGAATAGCCAAAGTAATTCTAGGAGACATCACACTTCCAGACTTCCAACT